>KZ506119.1:48763-71793 GCA_002844005.1 Limosa lapponica baueri
AGCTGTGAGATACTCTCTAGCTACCAGGGCAAGTACCAGATTTTTAATTACTGCACATAACTTTCTTGATGCATCTCAGGTTCAACTGCAAGTTGGGGGTTGGTTGTTTCTTTTTTTAATGTGAAATGTGCCACATAAGACAGGGCCAAGTACAATACCAGCTAGCTAAGGACGTTAAATACAGAGCTATAAAACTAATACTAGTTACAAGTACTTAACTCATTTTCTTTCCAAAGGACAGAAGCATTGACAAGCTATAACATACACTTTTTTAAAAAAGCTCACAATGCTTCCTCTTAGCAACAAACCAGTTTTTTCTTAGCTCGAAATGCTACCAGTCTTCAGTTACAGTAAGTACAAGAGGAGCAGAACCTGTAATTTTTACTTTTTTGTCTTGTCTAACCTTTGTAACAAAAAGCATGAAGTAATTATCTGCCATTTTGTAGCCCTAACTTTGGTGTTGAATTATTACCATATAAAAACCATTTCAGCTCTAGACTCAAGATCTAGAAATGTGCCTTATGATTGCTGCTGCCTGTTCATCAACATGCCTACAAGAATTATTATTATTCCTACTGTTGCATGTTCACAACTTATCACATTCTTTTGAATTTTCAGCACAGGAAAATGCTTCTACACTGTTAACAAAGAACAGGCAGATTTAAGATAAACCCCCTGCCAGAGAAAATACTCAATTTCAAATGTTAACTGACAGCATACATTATTAATGTAACTAAATGCTCGATATATTAACTATAAAAACATGTACTTAGATAATTTGCCAAAACCTGTATTTGTAGGAGTCCAGATGATAATAAAAACTCAGTCCTATCCACACAAATCATGTCCTAGACAGCTATTTACTATGTAAGCATAAACAAGTTATTGCAGGTAAATTAGGTCAGCTGTTCCATGGGTTTTGCCCAAAATACAACAAAGAAAGGAATACCAACAGTCAGATGAGCTGAACCAGTGCTGGTTGATATCCCAGCCCACCTGAGAGCTTCATTCTTGGATACTCAAACCCTTTGCAGAACATAACGATAGCGTTATCTTCTCAGAGCTTCTTTTCCTCACTATGCGACTGCCCATTCTTCTGTGGAGTAGCAGCCTGCTTCTGCCCCTTCCCTGAAGCCACCCATAACAGGGAGTTAAAACTGAGCAGCAAGAGAGTAGGGCTAAACTTTTACTACAGAAATATGTAGGGAGGTGATTAAGAACCTCTGAAGTCACCCGGAACCTGGGAAGATAACTTAAACTGGAAGACAACAAGAAAACTGGATGATATGCAATTATAGGGGGGAAAGAAAGCCGTAAGACAAAGAATGCATAGTAAAGCACAATTTAAACTTTGGGATGATTAAAAAACAAAACAAAACAAACCAAAAACAAACCAAAAAACAAAGAGAAGAATAATATCCTATTGTAAAAGTGTAAGTGCTCACAAGACTCAAAAGAAAGCTTTTCAAATTACTTCTGTTGCAGGATTCTTGTAAAATACCACAGAACTCACTAATGCAAACAACCTTCAAAATGGTCTGATTCATCTGAGTAATTTGTTTTTAGAAAAACTGCTATGATGGCAACTATAGTATTATATTTTTCTAATTACTTTAGGTACAAGCATTAAAAATTATATTTCCTCACAATTCCAACTCATTTTAATGTCAACTGTAAAAAGTAGATTTACACAAAAATATTGAATACACCTAGTTTTCAAATTACATATATCTCGTACATTTAACATAGTACGGATTCTCCTGTTTTTACAAGTACTAGAAACAAGATTTCTTGAGCATTTAAGGTATATCATGCACAACATTCTTACAGCTCAATCACCATTGATATCAGTAGTCTAGAGAACTGCCAAGATGATTATTCTGTTTTTTAAAATACATTAGCATATTTTAAAATTCACACTATAAAACCATGAAACTGTTTTGAAGAGACACCTAAGAATTGATACATGAGAATGTATCAGATGCAATTCCCTTCTCATACTGAAAATAAAAATACAAGTAGCTGTAAAACTGGTGGGTTTTTTTTAAGTGACAAATCAACACTACTTTTTTTTCTGTGGAAGCAGGCCTTGCAATTCTAGCAGCCCGAAGAAAATTGAAAATCTTGTCTCCAAATTATGCAATATTCATGGTAACAAAACTGTCAAAAATTACGGTGTGGAATAAATACGGCACGGAATATTTTAGAACAGCAAAAAGCATGATATCAACAGAAATAAAATACAACAGATCATACAGTTTTCTTCAAGTGTTTGTGGCCAGATGATGCACTTCCCAATTAACACAGGACTATTCACTCACCTTTCAGCTAAAGAACAGTAACCAAAATAATTCTAAGACACAGCACCAAAAAAAATGCCTTATCAAAAAAAAAAAAAAAAAAAATCACTTACCCCATAAACTTAAACATGCACATTAAAATCAGTAACTTAATTAGCACTTTATCTAAGTTCTGTGTGTAGAGCAAAATGTAATTCACAGTGCTGTTGATTCTCACCTGCTTTCATTAACATGGAGACTGAATTCTCTCCTCTAGCAGAATTTCTATTTGTCAAAACAGGTAAGATATTTCTGTACATCTTACTAGATCACTTCTAGAGTGGCTTATTTCATTAAGTTCTTTCTAGAAAAGAAAAAATATTTCCAAAGGCCTCTCCAGGAGGCATAAGATCCTTAAACCTTACACAAAATTGTAATTTACTGAAGGATGCCTACATTTTAAAGACCTAAATCATATAAGTGGTTAAAATTGCTAGTTTGACACTCAAAACCAGAATTTGGGGGCTATTTTCGATTGTGCATTTTTTGCCTTCTTCTATTTTGTGAAATAGAATATTCTATTTCATTCCAATGACTAGCTCACTGGAAGTTAAGCTGCCAGCGAGGAGTTAAAGTAATAAAAGCCTTCTCTTCCAACCACGCTTCTAGTCACCTTTCCCTCTTTGGTTTATCCATCCAGATCTCTATGTAAGATTCAAAAGTTACAATGTTCCAAAACAGTTCATTTATTCCATCACATGCAGTGATAGTAAATAATTTTAAATGAGAAATACTGATCTTCTTTCAAACTCCAAGACTTCTATGTGTTCTGAGCACTCCAACCTAAATCCAGAGCTAATCCCCCCTCTGAGCTGGATGTCATAACTAGATGATTCCAGAGATTTCAAAAAGTTATAATTAATTCCACCTCTAAGAAAGCAAACTTGTAAAATTTTCTTCTCAAATATTTTGAGTTAAAATTCAGAAATAATTTTTCACAAGACAAGGGTGCTTAGAGAAGGTAACCACTTTAACAGATCTGGACATCCATTAAGAAAAAAAAAAGGAAGATATCTATGTACTAACTCTCTTAATAGCAACTTCCTCATTACAACATTCTGTCAGTTAATTTGGTTCCACCAGAGTTAGGAGCCACTGTAGCTCTATGGAGCCAATATATAAAAACACTTCTCTCATTTCTATTAGCTTCATTTTTTGAATGACAGTAATTAAATTAAAAACATAAATTGAATGTAGTTCAACAGCTGAACATAATGCAAATATTTTTTCATACGTAATCATTTTAAGGCACTTAAGTGTTTACTTACCTGCAAAACTACTTTCTGAAAGCAATATCGCACTGTATCATCAAGTTCACAATAGATGTAATATAATTACATTACATTCACAATATAGTCAGATCTTCAGAGGCATATTAAAGAATTTTATGCTGCAGCTTAGAATTATTCTGGTTTTATTTTAGCTAAAGAATAGCATGAGTGTAGGTCAGTATCAAAACAGACATCCATGGGAGCACAGAGGATACCTTACTTTCACAGAACAAGTTGCAAATGATTTAATGTAAGAATAACTCCACAATTCACCCTGCTGGACGTGGAGCTGAAGGGCTGTTTAACTGGTAACGAAGTCTGGGCTTAACTGCACCATCATGCAGAAATACACTAAAATATTTAACTGAAAATTGGGTGCTATAAAACAACGCTGCATTTTAGGTTTCCCAAACGTTAAGTTTTCCTTGCAGAGGAAACAAATCCAGGCAAATATTAAAACCAAGTGAACACTGGACTGACTCAAAACAATTTTCCCCACCTGCAAGATCAAGGACGAAATGAAGTAAAAGTCAACAATGTTTATGTAGAAGAAAAATCAACCAGCCAAGAATGTCCTTTGTCATGAGGTATTTACGTAAAAATCTAACTACTTCTTAATTGTAATGTTGAATATAACATTACAAAATCATAACACTTTAAAAGCAGCACTAGCTACAGCCACAGTACACTAAATATGACTCTTTGTCAGAGCTTTGTATTAACAATTTTTCCTCACCGAAGAGATATTATATACGCTGACTAAATTGTAACAAAAAAAAAAAAGTCATTATAGTTGCTATTTCATAACTGATCAGGAGTTACCACGTGATTAGAACATGCAAGTATTTGCCAAAAGGAAGCTGAAAGCCAAAGTTTTTCATTGCTACGAAGAGGTCCTGTAGAAGAAACTTCTAACAAACATATGCAGTCTTTTATACAAATTATGAATGTTGCTTACAATCAGAGTAGATCAATGTTTAAGATTTCCCCAACAAAGTTCTGGCCACACCTACAGCACTTAAACATACAAAACATGAACAAAGAAGCATCAATGAAACTTCTTGGCATGAAACCAGGCTCCATAGTTTTCCAGCTAGTACTTTTATACAACCTGGAGGCCACTTACTGTAGAACAGGAGCAAGATGAGGTAGATTTGAATGAAGAAAGACACTTATCATTTGAATAAACAGAGTTCTGACTGAGGAAAACAATATACATTGTACCAGGCAATTCTAGTATTTTAATCAAAAGTTCAGGAAACTGGTCATCTGAACAAATCCAAATGGATTAAGAAAAATTGCTTTCCAGTTAAATCCCCTGACCCAAGTGAACACACAGTAACTCTTAGACTACAGTGTCTGCCTTCATCAAAAGATATCTAAAAAAACCCTAATATTTTATTTATGTACTATAGACCCAAAGGTCAGAATCACATTAGGGTCACAACGGGTATCACAATGGGTAGGGAGAAACAAAAATACCTGGTTCTTACCTAAAGAACAGACAAGTTCCCCTATAGATAAACATTGATAAATTCAGAAAGGGCAGGGGGGAAAGAACACAAAGACTCTGTAAGTAAATAAAATTTTAAAAGGATTATAAAATCAGCGCTATATACAGAAGAAAAACAAAGCCTGAAGAACCTAATTTTGATGTTATATTGTCTTTTTCAGATATTTTGTATTAATACATTTAGAAGAGACACTTACCAGCTAGTGTGCCACAAGTATATCAAGAAAACTGCCTTTAGCAACACTAGTAAAAGCAGTGTGTTTCATGTCATGTGCAAAACTAATTAATACAAATACTCTTTCATCCTAGACAATGCTAAGCCTAAATTAGTGAGCCATTAGCCACTGTAGGAAATAATAATGGGAACACAGATTTCAGTAGGGCCTGTAGTGATAGGACAATGGGTAATGGCTTCAAACTAAAAAAGAGTAGATTCAAACGATATAAGGAAGAAATTTTTTACACTGAGGGTGGAGAAACATTGGAACAGGTTTTCCATAGAGGTGGTAGATGCCCCATCCCTGGAAACATTCAAGGTCAGGTTGGACGGGGCTCTGAACGACCTGATCTAGTTGAAGATGTCCCTGCTAATTGCAGAAGGGTTGGACTAGATGATCTTTAAGGGTCCCTTCCAACCCAAACTATTCTATGATTCTATGACAATGTTTGGGAAAAACACCTTTAAATGGTAAACCTTAAATATATTTAATTAACTCTTAAATGTTAGTTTCTATTAACCCAGATATTAAACTCCCCATCTGAACAGTTACAAAACAGCTCTACAGAAACTCTTATCTTTTTTTCCAAAAAAGGTGCTTATTAAAAATGCTAATTCATTTAACAATAACACTTAATCTCTGGAAAATTGAAGTGGAATCTAAAGAAAGAATTGATGGAAGACAGAAACAGATTTAAATTCCATGTTTCTCATGGAAGATTTAATAAATCAAAACAAGCATGAGCTCTGGTAATGAGATAAACCTACTTGATGCCTACACTACAGAAAGGAAGCTTGTGAAATGTTCATGAGAAAGCTCCTAAATATTTTCATTTAAAAATTGCATTTAGCCTGGCATCAAAAGACTGGCAACCTCACTAAGTCAAGTTAACTTCTATGTCTCAGTTTACTGGATTACCACTATTAAAATTTTTCACTCTGTGACAGCTACTGAAGCAAAAGGTAGAAGAGGCTTACTGCACACACTAAGAAAAAACCTACTCAGAAGGCACCACCTCTTGAGAGAGAAACCAGATCTATAAATAAACTTTCCTCACACTAAGCAACAGATCCACTAGCAGGTTTCCTCACATCAAAAAATACTATTTATACAGAAATTTCACTTAATTCTTTTTGGATGTTTTACTCTTTGTTTAAAAACAGACCCTTTGAATGAAGACAAACTTTTCTAAGCAGAGGAACTTATTTTGGCTGAGTGTCTCAATGCCACCAAGTAAGATCTCAAAATTCAGACAGGTGGATGAGTCCAAAATAGGTTACCAGGTACACAACTGAAACTGAAAGTTAGTTTCTTCTTAGTCTGGGTAAATACGTGTACAAACTCCAAGTCAAACTTAACTTCAGTAGCTGAGGAAGAAAAAATGAAAATTATTAAGGCAAACATTAATTTTAGCTTCTTCAAAATATGTAGGGCATTTATCAAACACATTAACAACGCACTTCGTAGATTATTTATAAAAGCCTCATTCTTACTTGTCAGAAGATGAAATACTGAAGAGTTCAGTATCAAGTAACTTAGGTAAGTAATTTATTTTTTAACTTGTGAGATGTAACCTTTTCAGAAATTATATTAAAAATATGGAATATAGACCATTCCATAAAAATATTTTATTCCATAAAATTATTCCATTCCATTTATTTTATTCCATAAAAACATGGAACATAGAAATCTGTTCTTTAACAGATTTTTTCATTTTTATCTGTAAAAATCTATGAAATAGAAGCTAAGTATACAAATGGAATATTATATAAAAAAGCACACCAGGTGCATTTGAAGTCTTTCCATCAGTAATTGAACAAAAATGGCATCTGTTTAACCTGAGATCTCATGAAACACTAAGATTGACAAACGTTGATGCCATTTTGCCAATGCATATGAAGCACCTGAAAAGTGTTCTTTTAGTTTCTTGATCCATCAGTCTTACTGAAAGAAAATTAAGTTATAAACAAAACCTGATAATCTGTAGAGCACAGACAAAAAAATCCTTATCAATTACTGTAGAAGAGAACAAACCTGGGAATGCTCATAAGCAGTACCACAACACCTAAATTCATACTGGAGATTTATGCACATCTGACAGCACATTAAGTGACAAAAATTACTTATGAAACTTCTTATGTTTGAAAGTTCATATTTAGTAAATATTAGTATGTTCTACCACATTTTGTGCAAACATTAGAATATGATGGCAACAGAGTAAGATTTTAGTCTCCTAAATATCTATAATGTAACTTAATACAAGGAAAACTTATCACATTACCCTAAGTATTCACAGTTCACACAAATGGAAAAATAAAGTTACAAATTAAACATTGTTATGATTATTTGCTCCATTACTGACAAATTATGTTAGGTAGCATCCTTGATACACATAAAACATAATCTAAAAAGACAATTATGAACCATCCTATAATGGCCATGAAATAAATACTTACAATCAAAAAATATCTTGTTCCACAAATAGCTTTGCTTCATGTATAAAAACACATAATATACTACAAAAAGATGGCTGAAGTTCTGCATTGACTTTTATGCAATGTCTTTTCATACTAAAAGCAGATATGACAATTAAAATAGCTTTTACACCTGGCAGTGCAATTAAAGCCTGAACATAATTTATTTCGTTTCTGTAAATAATACAACATGAATATTCTAAGGCCTGTTAAGGAATTATTATTATTATTGCCTAAAGCACCAAATTTATTATCTAAAACATTAAGGAACAGAAGAAATGCAAGATTTAAGTATCTGTCTGCTGATACATATCACTGCAATACTGCAAAAATAAAAAAAAATTTAGTGCTACTGCCAAAACTAAGACCACCCACAAAACCACAAAGTGAATATTTACAAACTGTTTGCTCAAAGGCCTAACCTCAGTTGCTTTATGCAGAGGAAGAAACTTATCACTGAAGTAAAACTGCTGCCTTGAAAGCAGGAATGTTTTGTCAGGTTGGGTTTTTTTTTTTGTTCTACATTTAATGATCTTTCTCCAAGCTAGTTTTACCTTAAAATGCTTTTAAGGTGTCAAACATGAACTATTTCTTCTACAAGTATGTATGCTGGATTGCAATAAGGAGGTAATTCATCTCCCCCAACCAAGCTCTACAAAAGCGCTTTTATGAAGCAGCTTAGCTTTATAGCAGTTTGTTAAGAAACAGAGACTTTATTCATACAACCTCACAAAACTTTACCACCATCAGCTTCATTAAGTCCGCTAGGCTGTGAAGGTAATATAACAAAAATTTATTATTAGTAGAAAACAGATCAAATTTGAAAAGAACCTCGGAAATTTTTATTAATTTATTTATTATTGGAAATCTGCCTTAGCTTAGTTTTCAATAAGGTAGGAAACAATTCTGCATTCAGTGAAAATTCAAACTTATGTAACTATGGCTTTTGAGCATAAAAGAATCAGAAGGTAGAAAAAAAAATATGCTGTCCTATTCACTTAAGAGCCAAGGTGTGCAAAAAACTATTCCTGATTTATAGAAGTCCAAGGAAATCTAATGATAGTCTCATTTCAAAAACGTCTACTACTTAACTTGCAACTGAATGTAGAAGTGAGGGATAAAATATACCTCAGTAGGCTCAAAATAATACATAAATGGGAAGCTACATTTATAAACTGCTCCAAAGAAGGACAAAACTCTTAGAACAAAGACTAAATATGTGGTAGGTTTTTTTTCAATCAAGTTTCTGGCATTCCTGAAGCTATGAACTTTTCTGTTGTTTTGGGATGAGCTTTTTTCAATCCCTTGCTCTCATCTGTCTTACAGCCTTTGATCCAAGTCCACTACAACTTCTGCTGTTGAGGCAATCTCCACTGCTTTAGCGGATGCCACTTTATGCTGATACTTACACAACATACTTGAGCAGCAGTGCTTCTGTGCAAGAAAAATTAAAGGAAAGCAAAGCAAGATCTAGAAATAATTCTTGAAAAGACTAGGAGATAAAAAAAAAGTTAAGTATTTGATGTACAAAGTCTTATATGAAAGAACAGTAAGGATTCAGAAGTTGAAACTCACAAGAAACAGTTCCTTACATATGCAAGTTACACTTTAAAATGGGGTAGTTTCCTTGGACGGAAGAGGACAAGGACATCAAAAAAACTCAATTCCCTCTTTAAACCACCAGTAAGAAGAATTGTAAGCTGTAGGCCAGTATCACAGCTATTGTTTCATTAAGTACAATACCTACCTGACACTATTTCACAGGGTTACTGCAGAATTAAATCTGTGCACCATAAACTAAGACTACAACTCCTATATATTTTGATCTCTTTTGTAGACATGTGAAAACTATTTTAATACATGAAATCCAAATAATTCCCTTTTCACTCTTCTAAGTTGGTGTCATGAATAAAAGTATTTCCTGAAACTGAAATTATTTGGTAAAAAGGCTCTAATTGAGATTTAGCAATGTAAATCTTTGTAAGCCATTCACAATTGCACAGTAACCATTGCAGTTTGAATAATTAATGTATCACTAGCACTTATAAGTAATAGAGTATTTAAAAAATATCCGTGCTACTGAAAAATTAAAATATTGCTTCCAATCACCATCAGCAAGCTCCTCTTTCAGCAAGAAATATGTATGCAAAATAAAAATTAGCAAAATACTACAGGAAAACAAGTTTCCTGATTAAGGTCTCATGAAATTAGAATGGATATATATTGAGCTGTAACAGCAGATGTAAACTAAGCAACTTTTACAAAGCAAGGGAAATACCCTAACCAGTACAGAAGTGTTTACCAATAACTTATCTACTAGAAATCACAGAACTACATTAATGAATTGTTTAGGCACCACTAGGCTGCCCATTAGATTAACAATCAATGCAATCAAATTTTTAATGTGCGTCACCATGAACAAGAATGCTTCAGGAAGAAAAATCCCCACACAGAAAATATTATTATCTGTAATTAAACTGAGTAACTGTTTTATTAAACTTGATTACAAGACGTTTTTCAAAAGCAGTTATATAGAAAAATCAAAGCTTAACAAGTTAGGGAAAAGATACAGAAAGAACTTTAAATAGGAAAGCCTAATACTGCAGACTTATACGAGAGGTTCTAATTCAGGTTGTTGTTGCACTTACCATTTATTTCCTTCTTTTATACTGAACAGTAAAAAGGGATAGGATATAAGTGAAGGAAACTTACTTTTCAAAGCTTTTAAGAAACAAAAACAAGGATTAGAAACAATTATTATTTTCCTTCTAAATACATAGTTGGCAGAGGTTTTAATATGTTATAAGGATTATGCCAAAAGAGTTCATCAAGACCTGATATGGTAGAAACTATCCACCAGTATCATAAAATACAATTTTCACCAAGAGGCAAGTTTTAAACTCTTAAAACAGAGAATAACTGTTTTCAGTGTATGTACGATGGTAATCTGAGAGTAGAAGAAATTACCAGATGGAGTCTGTTCATCATGAACAAGAATTGGTACGAATAAAATAAAAAAATTTAGTTTACAAGAAACTCTACTAAATTGAAAAAAAGATTTGGTGTATCGCTTTGCAATTTCCAAAAATAGTTTACAATTCTTTTCTGCTGCAAAATTGCAAAGGCTTTTTCAATTCCCATTCACACTATACAACTTAAGTAGTTAGCTAAAGACATGTTATAATGAACCCCTATAAAATGACAGGCCATGTTTAGAGTTGCATAGCTGCCCTTATTAGAAACAGTTGCTGAAGAAAGTAAATAAATACATCACTTTCAATCGTTTCAATTCTTCTCCTTTTAAAGTTCAAAGGACATTAGAAGTAACACATAAATCAACACATGACCAGATTACTAAAAACTAGTCTGCAGACTAGAGAATTTTTTTTTAAATTATTGTATATTGCCACTTCAATTTCACATGACATTAAAAAAAAACCCACCTGTACTACATATTCCTTTATATAACTTAAAACACTTTTGGTAAGGTTGCCACTGCACAGCTACATCTATATATTCTTGCAGTGTATTAATTAGTTCCAGATGAGCACACAGTTCCAGTATTCCAACTCAGTGGGAAAGCTACATTCTTCCAAAGCATCCTTCCACCTTTACCTTTCCCCTAAAAAAATTTCATCAAATAAAAGTCGCAAAAATTATGCATAGTGATTGAAGTGCTTTCCATTTGAACCATTCCTCTTCCCTTCTACACTACATTTTTGCTACGTCCAGCACACCAACTCGAACAGTTTCTATTCACATACAGTGTGGAATTTAAAGATGCAGATAAGCACAAGGATGGCCAAACCGTGGCAAGCAATTCAAGCACAGAGACTAAGTGACATTACCTCAAGACGTCTGCAAGAAGAAAACCAGCAGAGGTTGCTGTGATCAACACCATCTAGTTTTCCCTAGCACCCCAAGCTGCAGAATATAGGCCATAATTTCCTAACAGTAATGGAATCTGAGGGAGATACAGCTATCTCAAGGCTGTGGCTTGGCTCCCCAGCTTCCCCTTCCTGCAGCTCTCTGCAGTGAGTAGCAGCATAAGTCTCACATCAGCCACAGGAAGATTTTGACAGGTAGCGCATATGGTCAGAAATTCAGGCCACACTAAAAGATGCTACATGCAGATTATTAAGGTGAAATGAAAATTCGTATTTGGCACTACAGAAGTCATAATCAATAAGCACTATTTCTAAATTACATTAGACAATGTAATATGCTATTTCACCAAGTCTGTTTAATAATATGTGGGAACACACTAAAGGATATTACAAGTTTTGAATTCTCGATCTTCATTACCCCAAAGAAAAGACATGCTGAAAGCAGTTTTCTTTTACAGTGTGAACACATATGGAAATAAATGATTGATTGTTCTCTGCTGCACATTTCAAAGCACAATCAGCAAAATCAACTTATAGCTGTTAGCAAGAAAGGAATAATTTTGCTTCATCCCCACTTTTACTAAAAATACTAAGGTACAGAGGATGAGGGAAAAAAAGATGTCCTGCTGAGAACAGGAAATCTTGTATTTTCTAACCTCTCTTTAGGATGTCTCAGAACACACATAGTGCATTCTTCTCAATCCTACAGAAAATGTTATGGTGTGGAATGTAAAATAGGTATTTCTTCCACAAAACACTACATCAGAAAGTAGCTGAAAACCCAGCAGTTTACTTTTGATTTATGAATCAAGTTGTACCTGTGAAGGGGAGCAAAATTCCCTCCTGCAGACTACAGTTGCTATAATAATGTAAAAGAGCATTGCGTGGATCACTTATTCATTGCTTCCTCACTAAGAACAGCTGTAACACATGAAACTAAAGCATTCCTAATACAGGTTACATAAATTTAACTGCTTTGGTTGGTAGAAAAATAATCATACCCTTGACCAAAATAGATCATCATGAAAATTTAGAAGTGACTCCTCTGACACCACCATTTTGCTAGTCCTGCAGGACAGTCTTCAGAGGCAGAACACACCTAAATTACTAATATAAATAATGTAGAAATTATAACAGAGGACAATTTTCCCCCCCCACCTTTATAATTTTTCAGTCTCCTTTAAGCAAAGATTTTGAGGCTTTCCTCATCTAGTTTTACAACAACTTGAAGGAGAGAGTGATTTTAGGCTTCACGTGAAGTTAACACTGTCCATTTGATTTCTCAAGTCCATTATTCTTAATAAGTTAGGCATAAACTAAAACAAGCAATTCAAACAAGCTTAATAGCCTGAACCGGTTTAAAATATAAACCTTCAAACTAGGGCACCTCCTGATGGAAACATGATTTATTTCCAAGACCTCCCACTTAAAAAAATTCTATTGTCTTATTGGAAAAATTCATTTCCAGAATAAAAAAGTCAGATTATTAGCTGAACACCTTCACTTAACTGAAGCATTACATCACCAACTTGTAGGAAAAACAACAGTGATGCCATCGCACAAGAGAATAACTACACTACTAAATTTGTACCACTCCAACTCATGAGAACAATGGAATACTGAAGGAAAAGCAGTGAACAAGAAGGCGGCAGCTCAATACTTAGTATATATAAATACGACTAAAAAAAAATCCTTTACAATTTGGACTTCTATCATAGAATTTTACTTACATTGTCCATGAAATTTGGCTTAAATCCTCCCTCCTGCTGTCGTCGTAATTCCTCTTGCTCTCTCTGGCGTAGCATCTCCTCTTCACGACGTCGATGTTCTTCTTCATGTCTAGAATATTTTTCAAAAACTATGTCAACTTAGACTCTTGACTTTCAGGCTTGCACTCAGCCTCAGGAGATAAGATCAAGCATATTAACAAAACTGGTCATTACTTTTTTTTTTATATAATGTATGGCACTAATCTACTCCACCTGATGGGTTTAAATATTATTGACGTATTTATTTATATTTTTAACTGGAATATAGGTAATTACAATACTAGTACATTCTGTACCTGTTGTTCTGTCTACATATTGCTAAGCAGGCTAAAATAGTCCAGTTTTAAACAAGTCACTATGGATTAAAACATTTCAATACTGCCAAAAGACACATTTTTAACTCTACAAGGTGTTTCTGTTTTGTCTTTTTCCTCATCTACATTTCTTGTGATATTTAACATTAAGATTATAAACTCAATCAACATGATAATACTATGTCTTTTTTCTTAAATTTTAGCAGAAGCATGAAAATGAGTATTTGTATGAAACAGATCTTAAGGAAAAATTGTTTGCAACATACCATAACATCAAGTGAACCGCCTCCCCCCAAATCCCATGTCAGTCTATAAACTTGCAACGCTACTGTTTCACATGCAGACCACCTGCCCATAAATTTTAGAAGCACATTGATATCTATTACAGCTATGCTTCAGTCACAAGGCTAAAATAATAATATGAAACAAAAAAATTTATGTCAAGATATTTCTACACTATTTAGAATGCTCAGAAATTTGCAACAGAGCTAGTAGAGCTGAAATAAATGAAAAAAATCAAGAAAGACTTGAAAACGCTATTTCACATTAGCATAACTGATCACATTTCTGTTCAAGAACACTAACGGAAGCATCACACATTGTGTTTTTGAAAAGCATCTTTTTAGCAGCAGAAACATTTTTTATATCAAAAGCAAGCTCTACAAGCTACAGTATCTAAATTCACATATGCCTACAGCAGCTGCATGCCACACCTTTGCACAGTAGAAGACAAAATACCTCAATTGTATCTGCTTGCGCTTTTGAAGTTCTTGATTTCGAAGTTCTTCCAAACGCCTCAATTCTTCTTGACGTCGCATGAGATCTAACAGGAGTAAAAATGTATTAAAGATAAAAGCTGTCAATCAAAAATGTGGCAACACAAGAAATTGCTAATACTGTCAGATTACAGTTCTAACATTCAATTTTAAAAGAAATTTCTCAATGCATTTAAGTAGCTTCTTCCCATAAAGCTAAGTCTAGTATATGAAAAAACACACTGGATCCTCCACTCCCAGAAACACAGAAAGGTATAGGACTGGCAAAACTTCTGAAGCAAGTTACGGAAACAGAAATCGGAAGTCCTCAAACAAAGAAAAGGAGAAAAACTCTCAGTCTCTTAAATCATATCCTGGTTTTACATCCAGGCAAGGCATCAATTTTCTCACAATGCTAAAGTCACAGTGGCAACAAAACTAGTACTATATATATATATCTATATGTATGAACTTATACTCTCCACTACCTATTGCAGAACAGTGCAAGGCACATATCAGAAAAAAGTAGTATGAACTTCAGGTGCATGTAATCCGAGCCTCCGTAGAGATTTATCACAGGACTCTGCTTATAGACAAAGGACTAATCTTTTAACACTACCAGAAAAGAACAGCCATATCCTCTTAAAAAGGACTTCAAACACTCTTAGAAAGCAGGGAGCAACTAATATTCATTATGTTTGCTGTACTAGTTTCTGACCAGTCACATCATTGATGTCTGCCTGGAAATTTATGCTTTCTTCAATGCATATTAATTCTACCTCTTGTTAGAAAGCAGTTCTTCACCTTTTCTACCTTATTAGGATATTGGCCATGGCCACATGGCATTATTTATAGACACCATGAGACACATTCCACTATACCATCTATTGTATGCCTTTTATGTGTCAGTTCAACTACTCCACACATTTTTCTATGCAGTTCTTCACTATACTAATTAAATAATCTTTTTAGCTATGCAAATCACTTTCCTCAAACTTACATCAGCATATATTATTACAATTTAATCTTTTACTTTAATATCCAAAAGCAACTACAATGACTAATACATTTCACAAAAATATAATTTGTTTTCTTTTCTAACAAAAAAGATTATCAGATTTTTACTCTCACAGCATTCTTATTGACATTAGAAGTCCTTTCTCAAGGTTTGCTTTTCCAATTTCTTCTGCAAAATTAACACATTTCACACTTCAACATAATATGATTATATTAAAGATTCACTCAAATCACAATGTCTGAGGGCTGCTTCCTTCCAACTGTGCTTGCCACAGAAGGCGTGGCCGCTGTTTCCCTGATACTCAGGGAGAGTCTAGGGAGCTCAATATTGTCCACTGTGGGAAAAGATGTTTTCTTTTCAGTTCTTTGTTCTTTCAAATTTATGTAGCACTCCTTTTTTCTTTTGTTAATACCCTGGCACAGGATTTCCTATTTTCTCTCTACTGCTAGTTGCTACAAATTTATTATTTAGTCCCCTTTATTCTTAAGGTGTAGAGTTCTACCTTTCCTCGCGTCCTCTGTATTTTTTTCCACAGTATGGTTTTGATTATTGCCTTTCCTGAAAGCGTTAGTATTTTAAAGTTCAACATACCAATTTATGATCCAGTACAATTTGACAAAGGCAGAATCTTGGCACAAAGCTTTACTAGCCAGATGAAATACAGATCTACAGCTTTGGGCTGTTCACAGAGCCTCTCATATTAAAAGATATGCAATGATGGTAATTCTGGACTGACATATGTTGAACACAGGCCCCTTCTCTTAACAGAAGAAACCTGCACTAAAGCAGCTGTGAAATAAAAAAACAGAAAGCATTATTATTTGCTTCTGCCCTTTCTTGTGCTTAAAAAGGAGCACCATCTTCATTTCATACTCAACCTTCTGCAGAGCAGGGGGCAGAAGATGAAAGTGTACTCTCATCTCAGAAGTTAATCCTGCAAGCAGGGATACCAAGTCCAAAAAGATTGTAAGTCGTTTTAGCTGCTGACTTTTCTAAAAATGGAAAACAAATGCCCATCTTCCATACAACTGATAAAGAATGAAGCTTCCCATTAAACTCAATCATGTTTTCCAGTATTTTCATAAACTATTTAACCACCATTATGAGAGAATATTTACAAAGTCTGAAGCATACCACCAATATGTAGATCAGAAATGTCATGCCAATTTACTTACACATGGAAACACGTATTCTGCTTTACAAATTACTTCTGACTCAATCTGTCAAAACATGACACTTAAAAGTGAAAAATTACACATATCTAAATAATGAAGTCTACCTTCAGTATTAATACAACACCACAAAAACCTGAATACTTAAACCCACATGTTCTAGTTCAAGTCCTAGTAGCTCTCATGCAGCAATTTCTACAAAACCTTCACCTGCAGGAGCATATGGACTGTGGGAAGCTCACCCTTCCAATCTTCTTTTTAGCTCCTGACAATTAATATATTGCATTTCATATTTCAGAATAACTACTTCAATACACCTTTAAAACTGTGGTTTGTGTATCAGGTATTCAAAAACATTAATTCTAGGTTCTGATGTTTCTCAAAAGTTCCATTGCATCACAGGGTTTTTAAGAAAGATGCAATCTCATTTATAAAATTAGTATTCTTGGCACGATCTGAACTTACAACCAGAGACGCTGTTCAGACCAGCAAAATTTAGAAGCAGCTAATGTCCGAAAATAAATACAAGAGAAAAAAACATGTTATTTGCATACACAATGAAGCTAGAGAGTCAACAAGATTAAAACAGAATGTTTACTAATCCCTAGAGCTTGGCAAATTGAACACCTGCAGGTGAACAAGCAGAAATCTAGTTATCTGAACAAAATTCCAAGTTATCTGGTACCAAAGAGAAGTAATCTGTTAACCAAATGGCGAAGGAAAAATCCTTCCTCCCAGGCTAAAAAAAAAGCATGTTTCCTCACTGGAATATTAGCACCAAAAACATTCATAGTCTAGTGGCTCTTTAACAGAAGGGGTAATTCTCTTCCTTTTCCAAACAAAAGTGAAGCTTGAAGTTATTAAAAAAAAGGAATATTTTTTTCCCTTACAGTATCCTAAATATAAACCTTAATACCCAAAGCATACCTAAGCAGTTCTCCCATGTTTTACCACCAAAACCTTTTCTATCCAACCTGTATTTTGAGCACTGAACCATTTTCACCAGTATCAGTTACACATATACACAAAATTAACAATGTGTGTCTAATTGAAAAGAGGGGGCTATACTGTGTATTACAGGCATTGCTGTTATATCACATTAGCAGTCACATTCCTCATCTGTTAAGTTATATCTATGCTTACATGCAAAGCAAATGCTTTAACATTTTTTGCTTGGAAAATAAACCAAGAAACGACACTTGTCATTTTAGATGCTGCAATAACTATTTGGTATTTCAAAACAATTTTTTATTTTACTGTGCTCTGCATTTCAGTACAAGATCATATATAAACAGTATGGTTTCACACTAAAAGCAAGCATGTCTATTTAGAAAAAACAGGCTATGAAAACTTTTTCTTAATGACAATTTTCAGTTGCAGTAGATCTAAGAATATTATATAAAAATGAAATATACTCCTTTTAATCTCTTTTCCAATTATGAAAATGTTTTAAAACCTATTTTAAAAGACTATGTGTTTACATTCAATATTTCCAAGCAATTAGATGCTTTAATTCCAATCACTAACCTAGTGAATACTCTAATCCAGCTCACAGGTATTTTCAACATGTCATTCAAGTCAGGAGAAAAAATTAAGATAAACCAGTCTCACACAGGAAAGTCGTACTACCAACAAAAATGTCCTATCTTATGAGGAAACATTAAGCAAAGCCAAAAAAATGGCAGCAGACAGCTTGTATGAGTTACCTGGGTTTAAGTTTAGAAATGCATCCACTGTTTAAAATCTCAAGAAGTTCAAATCCCTTTAAAACACCAAGGCACTCTTATTCAGCCCATCAAGCTAGTTATTGTACTGTCTTATGATCTTACACTCTCAGGGATAAGAATTTTTTTTACGTAGCCATGATCTCCCTTAACATAAGATTAAAAAAAAATACTTCAGTACTTCATTCATGCAACAAACCTTGAGATCCTTTCTGACAAATCTACAATATATTTAAACTTGATCTGCTCAAGTCATGCAATCTAGCAGTCATGCAGAGGGAACGAAAATCAAGTAGTAGTTCAATAGTTCTGAACTGGAAAGCAGCGATTGCATATCCACAGCATTTTGGGAAAACATGTTTTGGGGAGAAGGCTAACAAGCAGAAAGTACGAGATACTCGCCCTGCTACTGTCCTCTCTGCCCAAGAAACACAAGCTCCGTTCTTAAAGACAGGACTTGAAAGTCCTTGCAAGAGGACTTTCTTCCCTCAACACTACCAAGACGACAAAATGTCCAAACAACTACAAAAGAGGGATATCCGATCTTAAAATTTCAAGAATGACTGAAATTCATGGCAACTGTGCGTTCTTTTGAGTTGTTACATACATATAATGCTACGCACACATCAGACTTCTCAGCTGGGTTTCAAAGGAAAAAAAAAAAGTAACATTAGCTGCTGGAACATTTCAAATCATGCCAGATGTGCACAAAACAGCCAGAAGAAGTACAAGTTATCATTTTTTATTTTTTCTTGTGCATTGCCCACAGTACTTAGTCCCATGTAGTACCATAAGCAACACCAAAAATGGAAAATAATTTTACTGATGAGTGTGAAGCTACCATTCAATTTCTTTACACAAACTACTTGCACTAAACAAATTTAAGAAGTGAAGAAAACAGACTTATACAATCACTCCTTTCTCATTTTCTTAATCAATTTCTGCAAATTATTAAGGAATATACGTAAGGAGAAATAGAACTTCCTTTTTTTCAGTTCAATGCATTTAATTAAATAGTGTCTAGCAAAATCTCTAAGTTTAACATACAGCTCAATATGCTACACAAAGAAAATCTGTGATGAAACAAATTTAATACTATTAGATTATCTGATTTTACCTTGCCTCATCAGCATTAGCTGATGCTCATGTCTAGCTGCTTCCATTTCTGCCTCTAGTTTCTCTTTGGCTTCTCTAATGTTCCTGTCAACCTGTTCACGCTGTTGCTTTTCCATCTCATCAAGAGCCTTCCACCGTGAAGCATACTCAAACTCAAATGTTCCAGGCTGAGCAAAACGTGGAGGCTGTTCTCTTTCCCTAATAAAAATTTTGCAGTTAAAATGTAGAGAAGGACACATTTAGATCAACAGCTGTAACAGCCAAAGAATTTACAATCACTTCAAGTGTAGCTCTGACTTTAAATCAACCTGTCAGATGACGACATTCTAAACCAGTCAAAGCTTAATTCAGCTGTTATGACAAGTAATGGGATCAAAGAAATTGACCAAATAAAATCTTTTCAATTAATATAATTTTAAGATAAAAATTAATGTTTACATCAGTACAAAATACTAAGCTGCAACACTAGATTAACTGTTTCCAACCTTCTAAAGCAAGCAGTCAATTTATAAAACCAGTTATTTAAATAAATATTAAACCTTCCTGGACAGCTGAAAATACTATCCGGAATCTCTACACAGTAAAAGGTGCCAACATTTTTATTTCACATTCTAATACTAAAATTGACACATTTTTAAAAAAATGGTGTTCTACAGCCTTACAAAAATAACCATTTTAGCTTCAAGCAACATGATTTCTAAATGGCAAACAAATTTCAATATTAAAAATTAATATTATCAGATTAGATATCTTCTCTTCCACCTCATGATCAAGGCTCGCTTTCTCACGTCACACTCAAAGTTTTAGTGGAACAGTGGAAGCTGCCAAGATTTACACTCCACTGACTTTACGAACAGTTAAGGGGCTATTCAGAGAACAAAAAATCTGTGGTTGTTCAAATCACTGCAGGATTAAACCACACCCCTAATCCATAAAACACTATACCTTGGCTGGCAGCAAGTTCCACCTGATTTCAGTGTAGGCCAGGACTCTATCTACTTTACTAAATGCACAGAATGTTAAACCAACAAGGTAAGTCTGAATTTTACTATCATTAGGAAATCTTGGCATGGTCCTACTTAATCCTTTGGCACAAAACAGCACAACATACAAAACACTACTTCCTGTTACATGAGTTAAAAAAAAACATAATTAGCATATATTTACCAAGCTAAGTAAGCACATAAATCACGTTTTATAAAATAAAGCTAAACACAACTTACTTGTGATACTGTTGTGTTTTTTGCATTAGCTTCTCTGGGAGCCCATCTTCATCGTCAAATTGCTCCATTGGTTCTACAACAACAGGTCGAGGTGTTCTGGAAGACAGTTTCAATTTAATAACTGAATCATAAATGAAGCACTTAAAGTTATTTTAGTATTTTGAGGAAACACTCCAAAAAGCTAAACATTATCTATAATTCCCGTGTCTTGCAAACTCTTCTTAAATCATAGAATTCCAATGAATCCTGATTTTAATCATTATCTTTGAAAATAATTGTTTCTATATCCCAAATCAGCTCTTCTGCATAGAAACCACAATTTACTTGACATAGTTCTGTTTCCTACGAAGTATTTAAAGATTAAAAATATATACCGAAACAATTACAATATATTTAGGAAGGAACTACCTTTTTGTTTTCAGTGAGGCAACACAGAGGCCATGATTATATTGGGAAAGCACCAAACAAATCCAAAAGAGAACAAATGCAACCCAATCATATTTCCACAAAATATTAAGTTTCTTTTGAAAGTTACTCTACAACTGATAACAGTTTGAGAATTTGGAATTCATATTCCAGTGATAATTGCAAAAACATTTCTACTTAAAAAAACACTCTTTAAACAACCATACTCTTACAAATCAGAACCCAAGTTTATCTTTGAAAATACCTTCCTTGAATTCTCATTATCTGTAGTGATCAGAGGCAAGTATTAGCCAGTACTGCCAAGGATAGCAATGTAAAGATCCTCAATTGTGTAAAAAGCTCTCTGCATCAGTCTTGGGAGCATCGCCTATACTACACACCTTAAAGCGGTAAGAAAAGAGCTAGAGACACTACTTTCAAAAGACCAGCACTTATTTATTGTGTTCCACACCTTTATTTCACTTTGCAGTTCTTTTCACAGAAAAAAAATCAATGTATTTTAACAACAACAACAGCTGAAAAAGAAAACTTTATGCATTAAAGTGCAGATTGGAAAGACAAAGTCTGGAATCACAGAGCACAACTCAGCAACTCTTCCTCCTGATGTTATCTGCATGGCAATTTCTGGCAGTTCTGTTATTTAAATGCAACTGAACTATGGTGTTAACAAGCTATGATTTAAAACAATTTTAAACCTCTAATTAATGCTTCAAATGCCTAGTTTTGATTTGACATATTTAACCCATGAATTTAAAGATTTTCTTCTGATCGGGCAAAGAGTTTTCAGCTAAAAATGTAAAATGTTAGATTCTGAAGCAAAGTGTTCAAGTATTATGGCATCAGATTGATGCTAATTATCTTTGCAACTGTGCATTAGGGAACATGTCAGCCACCTAAGCAAGACAAAGATCAAGTGCTTTTTATTTACTCAGGCCACATTTAGATGGTCATTTCAATCCAACTAATCTATCCTCTATCCAGCTGGTAAAACAAAAATACCCTCCCTCATATCCCAGCTTCTTTTTCCCTGCCACATCTCTCATGCCAAGAATAGCATTCACGTAACACTGAACTACATTAGTTCCCTAGTTTGGCTCACCATGCTTCCATTCAAATATAAGTGCCAAGAAAACCCAGGGGATAAGAATAAATTGCTGGCACTTACTGATAACAGTAAAGACATATTCAGATTGAATATACTCTGAGGCCACCAGGTCAGTTCAGTGGCACTCAAAGATTTATCATGAGAAAGAGGAGTTCCAGACTCTTTCCCCACCTGCAATGTCCTCCTGGTAACATTTTCTTCTGCCTCATCCTCTGCTGGACCTGATGTTCATAGCACCCATGTTAGCAGCACCTTTGCATGCTTAAGTAGCCAAAAATGAATGCAACAAAACCGGCAGAATACTTTTCTGTTGTTTTAGCAAGCACTAGTGGCTTCTTGAGAACTTTTGGATACTTCCATAAAAAACAACAGTACAACCAGGGCAGGAAGAGAAAAAAAACTACAAGTTCCCCAATTTGATGGCAGCAAGCTTCCATGCTGTGAAACCACAGCCTTATTTTCCCAATTGAAAATCAAAAAAATTAGAAAAAAAAAATCCTCAATATCTATCATTTCACACAGTCTTAAGAAAGCATTTGAAAATGTGAATGTGTTAAAGCACATCAGTTAACAACTCTCTTCAGCAAGTACAGAAATAAGAGCTGCAAGAGATAAGTGCTGTGGTTTGCAAGCTTGCTCACCCTTGAAATAGAAAGTTTTTCAGAGATTGTTGCCATAAGCTTCTACAGAATCTAAGTCTTCATTT
>KZ506119.1:72731-114757 GCA_002844005.1 Limosa lapponica baueri
AGCACATTAGCATCAGGGTCATACAATCCCCCCCCCCAAAAAATACCAAACATCACCCTAAAGTTCCTGTCCACTGATTGAAAAAAAAAATTGCATTTGTCATCCCCTATGATTTATTCTAGCAAACCATATAGGTTCAAATTTTTGTTGCACACTAGAGGATTTAACAAATTTTCACTATGATAGATACATTTGTGCTGCTCTGTAAAGGCTTTCAGTACAACTGAAAACTTGGTGCTTTTTCATATTTACCTACACATAGTTTATATTCTGCATCCCTAACTCCATAGGAAAAAGTATTTTCAAAATTACAATACAGGATGTAAAGTGTTTCAGGTTTTGGTTTGGGTTATTGTTTTTAAATAAGTGAAAATATCACACTTGCTCATCACCATTGTTGGATGAACTCTCTATGGATGTCCAATTCGAATTTCATCAACAAATGATGAAGTTACCTTATTTGCTCATATATTTATTCTCACACTTACGGGGTTTTTGCACCCACATCCATGAGGCAGTCTGCATCAATAACTGCCTTTTTCCTCATTTCAGACATTTTCACTGAGTTTAATACCTGTAATCCCTTACATTTAAAGAAATTATTCTCATAGACGTTTTCTCCACAGTTCAGCTAAGTAAACTGTTAAAAAATAACATATTCCCTAAACATAAAAGGGAAGTTCAGATAAGAGCTCCATCTGATCTACATTACATACAAAACTGAGTAATGACATGTAAATATATCACACCTGCAGAAAATTGCTATTTCGGGCTGGGGGATTCTCAAGGTAAAAGATGTATGGCAGGATGCCACAAGCACTTATCTTTAAGATGACAACCAAAAAGAAAAAAATCCTAACCATTAAAATATATGGAAAAAATCATAACTGGAGACACACAGAGAGACACTAAAGCTATTCCCGGACTGATATAAATCAGTGCATTCTAGGCATGGCAGTCATGAAAACTAATCCTGCACGTTAAATTGACATTTAAACACAGCACCATATGCTCTTCAGATTATTCCTTTTTTGCGTGCTCAACTTGAGCATATTTGATCGAGTGTTGTATTATCCCTAAAAATCTTGTCTTATCTGCACGCAAGTAATTTAAATAACCCAAGGTGCGGTTTCTTTGCAAGTTTAAGATTACATGTTCTGTTTTCACGATGTGTGAGCAGTGGTATCTCGAAACAATCCTGTCCAGTTTTTCACTGTGTTTTCATAAATGTAACCTATAGGTATAAATAACTGTACAGACTGGAATTTGCTTCTACGCGGAGGATTTTTTTCTAGTCCTAAAGTACGACAAATTCTCCCAGTTAAATCAGGTACGTCTTTATGCAGGTATTACACGAACAAAGCAGATCGCGCAACCACATCCTCCATTCTCTGAATAATAACATGCTGCAGGAATACCCGTGGCAGCAGCACATAAACGGTGACCGGTGGAGGGGCCCTGAATCCCGCCGAGTCGTGAGGGGGGAACCCAAACGCGAGGGGCTGGGGAGGCTGCTCACAACGCAGGCCTCCGGCTCGGATGTACCGAGGCAAACAGGGGAGGGGGAAGGAAGAGGAAGCAGAGGGAACAGCAAGGGGAATTAAGAGCGAATGAGGGGTAGCTACTATCTTTTTTCACACCCGCCCGACAAGGGAAGGCGGGAGGGGGAGCCAGGGACAGACGCCCCCAGTTACGGGCAGCCACAGAGGCTCGCGCGAGTCCTCACCAGGCGAATGAAGCCAAAGCCACGGTCCCGATTGATGAAGACCTCGCTCGGCTCCCCATAGCGCTCGAAAAGGCGCTTGAAATCTTCCTCAGTGATATCAGTAGGCAGATTCCCCACGAACAGCCGGCAGCGCTGCGTGTAGCTCTTCTCGCCAGGTTTGAGGAAGCTTTTGATATCGATGGTGAACCCAACCTCCTGCTCTTCATCTCCACCTTCTTTGCTCGGCACTAGCGCCATGGCCGCCGCCGCCGCCTCACTCTCCGTTTCTAGGCCCCGCAATCCCTTCAGGTTGCCGCCGCCGCCACCCCCCACCATGCCCAGTGGCGCCGCGGGGGAGCTATTCTCGATCCGCACTTGCTTCAAGTTCCTGTTCGCTGCCATATTGGTACCTCGCTCCTTTCTCGCTGGTTTTCTCTCGGGGACGCGGAGCCCGGTTCGGCGACCGCCGCCTCCGACCCTCCGCCAATTCAAAATGGCGCCGCCGCCAACCTCGACGAGTTGTAACGTCCCTGAGGAAAGCCCCGCCCACCCCCGCCCGCGCCACCGCCCCCACCACTGCGCCTGCGCGTTGCTGGGCGCGGGGACGGGTCCGCGCATGCGCCGTCCTGCGCAGCCGTGGGGGCGCCGGGTCCGCTGGTGGCGTCCCGCCGCCCTCAGGCGCTGTCGTTCTCTCTCAGCTCCGACCTGCGGGCGAACCCGCCGCAAACCGCCAGAGTTCGGTTTTCGCGGCTGCAGAGACAGATGTATACCAGTGGGGCTGCACTGCCTGAGGGGAAGACTCGCCCAGAGGCTTCCCTGTAGCTCGGCTACCTCGGTGCCTGACCCGCCTGCAAGGGAGAGGAGCCGCAAACGTAATCGTGTTGGATTAGAGTAGGGGTCTCGCAAGCGTTCAGGTCCTGCAAGCTCCGCGGCGGTCCGTCCCCAGGCAGGAGAACCCCTTGCTGGGGTCTCCCCTGAGGGAAAGGCAGGCAGGGTGGCCCGGTGGGGTCTTGCTGCGGGAGAGGGAAGCAAGCGTAAGGCCAGAGATGCTGAGGTGGCTGCAGGGGAGCAGGCCACGGGAAGGAATGCTGCGGGGTAGCACAGGAGATGAGAGGGAGGACCCACAGACAGTGCAGGAGAAGTGTTCACCGGGTTAGATGTGGGAGACAACCCCTGGCAGGGGGTTGAACTGGATGATCTCCAGAGGCCCCTTCCAACCCCGTGTGATTCTGTGACAAATCGAAGTGGAGAGAGGCCTTGTATCTGCTGCTCACAGAACAATTTCTCACAGTTCAACAGCTGTTGTTACAAAGGTGATCACTTTCTTTGGAGAGGTGTGAAGTCAAACATTGGCCTTCCTTGGGCACCCCTTTTTGTAGCTAGGACTACATGTCCCTCATCCGCAGCACAAGACTACAGTTTTCTCTCGTCCTTCTTGCTAGATGTCCACTTGCTTCATTTGGTCTATGTGCTTCAACCAGTAATTCAACTGGCACCTGGTTTCTCAAAGAGCTCACCAGTCTGCCTGAGGCCTCAGAGAAAGCCTGATAATTAGTTCTTGGCTCCTATTGCCATAGTAGCCCAAGTGCTTCAGGTGTTCATGTAGCTTTTTGTCATGCAGGGGAACTCCTGGATGACAGAGCAAGGCTTCAGGAGAAAATAACTGCATTATTTGTTTTATTAATACAGCTATAACACCGAAAAAGCCCAGACAATTTCATGTGGTTGATAGTTACTTCAGCTAGTGCATGGCATGCACTGTTCTTTTGGAAAAGCAACATCAACCATGATATTCAAGAAAAAGTTAATTCTACAATAGGCATGAATCTGTTGCTTGCGGATTTCCCTGTCCATTCAGGAATATTTTTAAGTTCTGCTGTATTGCTTTTCCATTTGAGGCACAAGAAAGATCTCAGTCCCTGTTCTATCTCTGAGCTTCTACCAGGATTTGGAGAAAACATGAGCTCCTGGACAGCATGTATTACTTTATCAGCCCACCGGTTTCTGAAGCAAACCCGTGGATGTAAGACATTAAACTGAGGGCAGATTTAAACCTCTGAAAAGCAGAAAATACAGATGATAGAGGAAAGGTATCTACTCAGCCAAGGCAGGATGTCAGGCAGTGTAGAAACATGAGGAAGGTATTAAAGTAGCAGTATGGGATCCCTAAAGCTTAATTATCTTGACTGTCCAAAGAGCTATGGTTTGTAGTATATTTAGGATTCAATGACAAGTGTTAAGACAAAAAAGGAACGACTTGCAGCAAATCAATAGCTTTAGAAAACTGGTAAGCATGGAAAGGGAGTGAAATAGATGCTAGAAATGATGACAGAATTGTACTGTATGTGATTATACATTGTAGAGAGTGAAAGCTCAGTAGATGGGAAAAGGGAGATGCGCAGTAGTCTGCTTGTTAAGTTATTGCCAATGCTGTGTAATAAAATTGCCATGGTTTTCAGACACAGCTTTCCAAATCAGGTTACTAATAAAAGCTACAACCATTTAAATATACGACAATGATTTCCTGTGTATCATGTCAATAAGAGAAGCAAGAAGTGCTTACGAATTCCATACTATTTTTACCTTTCCTTAGCTGTAGCAATATCTGAATAGTAAGTGATGGTTAGAAAAATGGTTAGTGATGGTTAAAAATAGATCGGTTAAATTCTGACATCCAGAAACAAGAAAATTATGAATGTATCTGCAAAAAAAAAGGAAAAAAAACCCACGAAATACGTATTTAATATGCTCCTGCATCCATAGCTTACCTTCATTAGTCAGATTCATGGTATAACCATAATGCACATACTTGCTCTGTTTTTAAACTTTGTGGAGTGGGAGTTATTTGTACATGCCCTACAGTCAAATGTTTTAGGGTGCAAAAAGAACCTGGTATCTGCTATGCTCAATCACTTCCTCACCTTCATTTACAGTATATCATTTCACATTTGACTCATTCATCGGAATAACCCCAGACAGTTCATCTCCTACCTGACTGCCCAGAGTCTTTGTGGCTTGACGATTGCTACACCTTGCCAGTGACACAAGTTAACAAAAAACATTTTGAAAGGAGACAAAATGCATCCCTTGAAGTTCTTGTTCCAATGCTTTCTTTCTGTTGTAAATATCCACTTAAATTTCTGTGATTTACTAATTGCAACTCCTATCACGGGAGGAGTTCTCCTAGACTTTTCCAGCCACTTTCCTTAAGTTTGGTATTTAATACTCGGAATGCAGCTGAACTACGTGAAAGTACTTTCCAAAGAGTGGGGGAATAATAGCAATGATCACATAGTAATTTGCTTTCGTTCTGTAATCCTTGAGGGTCTTTTTTTCAACTTGGCATTCAAAAGGCCACAACAGACAACCCTAATTTTGTGCTAACAAAGTTTATTTTGGCCTGGAATTTATTTTAAGACCTTAAAAAGGTCAGAACTTCTTGTAGTAGTAATATACTGCCTTTACATGTACTATCAGACTCCCTTTTCTGATTCGTGTATAGCCTCGGATTATGATCTTGCAAATGGTTGCATATTTAAATTTATTAGAATAAACACAATATTCTGCATATGTACAACTGTCTGTAGTACAATCAGTATTCCCCTAAGGACAACAACATTTTAGTGGCAGAAAACAGGAGCAGATTGTGAAAATCACCAGTATTTTTCATTTTGTCTGCTACAGAGAAAGGTTCTGTTCGGTGTATGCTAAAGTGCTAACGCTATCAAGAGATTTGTGTGTATCTACACACACCATCCAGCCGTGTGCCATATGAGACACAGTCAGAAGCAACCGTTCTTGCTTTTAATTTTCTCTATCACAGCATTATTTCCCTACCAAATACCATGATCCTGCTGAAAATCAGGGAGGCATCAGACCTCTAAAAGAAAGCCATGAGAGCTTTTTACACTGCAGACCTGTAAATGCTACACATCTCAATCTGCAACTAAAAAATGCCAAACTACTTGTATTTACCGTCAAACAACTTCAAAGTGATTTCTCAGATACCAGCACTCCAGTGGTGACAGCGGTATTATTGCTAAAGTTGGCTCCTCAACAGAGGCAGCTGTGGCTTACTGCTCAACAGGTCTCTGGACTCCCAGCTTTATTTCTTTTTACTTCCTACAATCTCCAACGAGTCACAATTAGGATCAGGACGTGCAACTCAAGCTACAGTGGTAGACCATGACAGAGTATGTCAGGGAGCGCTAGGACTGAGAGGTACATTAGGGCACGGAGGAGGATGCTGCATTTGGGAGGAGGAGAGAAGGAAGGGAATGCGTGAAATTCTGTGCTGAAAAAGCGGGGAATGCAGTAGGCAGTGGCTGGTGGCCTGAGGTTGGGCCTGGGAGCCCATTCAGAAGCACAGGGCCAGGGAACTGAGGGACACTGCCGTGCGTGACCTGACACAGGTGGGAGCTGCTGCTGCTGCTCTTCATCTCTTGCCACGAAAGGCAGCATTTGCCTGCAGTATTGCTCATGGCAGTATCTCGATAGACTAAGTTTTGGGTGGGTTTTGGTCTCTACTACTGAGCTTTTCTTACAAAGTTAAATTGGGTAAGAATATTAGAATAGAATAGAATCATCTTAGAATTGTCTAGGTTGGAAGGGAGCTTTAAGATCATCTAGTCCAACCATCAACCTAACTCTGATAAAAAAACCCATCACTAAACCATGTCACTAAGCTCTAAGTCAACCCATCTTTTGAATACCTCCAGGGATGGTGCCTCAACCACTTCCCTGGGAAGCCCATTCCAATGCTTAATAACCCTTTCAGTGTAAAAATTTTTCCTAATATCCGATCTGAACCCCCCCTGGCACAACTTGAGGCCATTTCCTCTTGTCCCATCGCCTGTGACTTGGGAGAAGAGACCAACCCCCGCCTCTCTGCAATCTCCTTTCAGGTCCTTGGAGAGAGCAGTAAGGTCTCCCCTCAGCCTCCTTTTCTCCAGGCTGAACAACCCCAGCTCCCTCAGCCACAGAATTAAAAACACTAGCTGTCATAGCTGTGCCAGCAAGCCTGGTGGTATAAACATAACAGTGTGGAGAAAGAAGTGCTTAATGCAATCTGAAGAAGTGATGCATACTTTTCTAATTATCTGAAGATGACCTCATTACGCTACCAGTCGGGCATGAAGAGTGGTTACAAGATGATGTCACTGCAGTGCCATCTGGTGACAAATACTGGAATCACTAGAACTTTAATAGAATAAATCAAGTGAAAATAAAGATGGGAAACTTACAATAACATTATCTCTCTGGTCCCATATGGACAGGATGACTTGGATTTTCTATTTTTAAACCTTGTGGGCAGGCTCCTTTCTCTGTTCTCCTCAATATTACCATAATTCAACAAGACACATTCACTGTTTTTACATGGAGAGAAATGTATATGAATCACATTTATGAAATAATCTGTAAAACCTAACCTAATATGTTTAGTAGTCACCTGTATGTATGCAATATTAATAGATTTTTTATGTTAATGAAAACCAGTATTTCAAAATTATTTGTCTTTCTGTGGGCCCAGGAAGCCTCTCTCTTCCTCTGAAGTTCTTCCGTGACACACGGCCTGCAGGCGAACTTTAATCAGTCTCTGATGCTTGAACTCTGATATGAGCAGATGAAAACTGCACTACCAAATCACAGAACCACCTGCTATTCTTCATCCCATACTTTGTGCACCATGAAAAGGATCCACCACCAATCTGTCTGTGGTTATGGCCTCTACATGGCAGCTACCGTCCAAATAACCACACACTAAGGCCATGGAAACAGTCTTTGCAGTGCAACCACTCAAAATTGAACCATGCCATTGATATAGTACTACGTACTTAAAAATACTAAATCCCACACCCATCAGGTATTTTCTTCCTTAGCACGTGTGACACCATTTATGTTATGATGCAGGAAGAATTTGCTGTTGGGAACCCATGAGTAAGGGAAGAGCACTGGGTTGAAGATGAGTAGGCTACCAGCTGTTGAGGATGACCCCTGTCAAGTAGCACAGATCTGACGCAGAGCTAACACCTCTTCTCTGCTCCATGGTGAATTTATGTACAGGAAATAGGGAAGTGTCGACACGCTACATCTGGAGCTTGGGTTCACAGAGTAGGAGCGGGCTGTGGCATTGCACTAAGAAGATGTGATAAACAGCCGTTTGTCCAAAAGACAATTATGAGAGTATCACAGTAAATGTGTGAAACGTAGAACAGCTGGAAACAGCTGGGACAGGCTGAAGATGCTGTTAACATCTAATTCTCAAGCGCTAGATAAGAAGGAGACGTGCCCTGGCAAGTAGGGATTGATAGAGTGGTAATGGATTTCCAAGCACTGGCTATCTCAGTTTCTTTTTGTGGAGGCTTTTTGGGGATAGTGGACAATTCTTTTGAGCGCTTCTCTATTGCCTAATGATGTTGAGCAAGAGTTTTCACTGCATTAGCAGGCAAGAAAGAAGCTGGAGTTTGATTCATCTCCTTATGAACTGTTTCCCTTATTGAAGTGATGGATTCGTGGTCTGCAAAAGCAACTGAGCCAATTTAATAGTTCGTTGTCACCAAAACGGGGAAGTAAACACTCCCTTTCTATCTCTGCTGCTTCTCTCTTCCTTACTTTCCTCTCACCCTTCCACCCCAGAGTGTCCCCATCCTTGTGCTGGCTTGCACGCTCAGCAGACCCTTCCATGATCCATTTAGCTCACTAACCAACAGAAAACTTGACACTTTTCTATCAAATTAATTTTCTGCTGGGTTAGTGAATTGAATCAGCTCAAGCACCTGGCCCAACACAAAGCTGAGCAACATGTTAAGTGGCCAACAGCAGGGAGAAGGTGAAATGGCAGAAGAGTTGATGTGTTTCAGTTTCAACCATTACAGACCTTTACATTTTGTCATTTTTGGTTTAGAACAAGTAGTGGAGGCTGAAGCCTGGATGGCTTGGGTACTGAGAAAGGACCACATCCTGCCTGAGTATGTCCTGCCAGGACAAGCGTGCCTTGCTATCACCTGCAAACCAGAGCAGTGTCATCAGGTGAAGAAACAACCCTGGAAAAGTTCCCTTTCAAGCATAGCTAGGAGTTTCTTTGTTTATGACTTCTTCATAGTGATGCTTTTTGAATATAAGGATAGTGAAGGAAATAATTTTTTTTTTGTACGAAAAGCATTTGGCAATAATACTGTATTTTATAATAATTATTAATGTTGTCTAAAACAGTTACTCAGTTCCAAACCTGTGTAAAAGGTAAAGAATTCTAGTTCAGATGTAACCCCAGACTAAACTTCTTCGGTTTACCTCTCCCTGATAGAGCCTTGACCTCTGAAAGTCCACTGACAGGAAACACCATTCACACAACCCCCCAAAAGCTCCAATATCTACAATGTTCTAGATTATGATACTAACATCTTGAATCTTACATGAGAATCTAGACTGAGAATCCTTGAAAAATAGTTCTGTATAAGTAATTGCACATAGCTTGGAATATTTATTACATATATCATTTTCTCCTACAGGGTTACATAACTAAGCACTTGCTAAGAGTTTGGTTGCCTAAACATGTACCCATTGAAAGTAAAGCAACCTGTAAAGTTTTGGCAGCTATATTGTTTTTCATCCAAAACTATTAGTATGACAAAATTCAGAAGAGCACACATTTAACTCTGTCTCTAAAGCAGGTATTTTCACTGTGAAATATATAAGTAGAAGAGTGTTATACGAATCAGATATTCTCTGCTAAGAACCTTACTAAAACAAGTGTGGTGAAATACTGGTTTTAGCTAATAAAACCTGTAGTGAAATGTATAGACACTTATAAAATAACTTCTCAGTATTCAGCCATTGTGGAAGAGATGAAAGAATTTACCTATTCCATGAAAGGCTTTTAACAGGATAATTTAAAAGTCTAAAGAGCTGGTAACACTAAAGAGAGAACTATCTGACTTTTAAAGCTTCGAGGGACAATTCACTTGATGTCCAGTAGGATGTGGTAGTTGGCCAATGGTTGGTTGTCTTTTACTCCAAATCATCTCTCTTACAATCTGCAGGAAAATATATTTCTTGCATTTGATTATTTGCATCTTTTCTTATTAAGCTAATGTATTCTGTAAATTTTCTTACATGCTTCATCTTTGTATAATAATTTCTTCTTTTGATTTTCCTTTCAAATTGGGGCATAAGAATATTTATCTGTGAATTAACTTACTCTTCCACAATGCCAGTGGAGCTGAAAATATTCTGTAATCTGAACAATTTAAGAACTCTTGCAATAGATAGTGACTATGATCTGAAAAAAGTATAAGACATTTCTTTTATTGTTGCTTTCCAGGTCTAGGATTGGGTTTTTTGTTTGGCAAGGGAAGGACTTTAAACTGAATTAGGAATGTATGAACTTAATTTTCAGTAGTTTATCTAATACTTTTACCCAAAACCTCTTCGATTTCACTCATATCTGTCAACCACTCTTACAGCTAGACAATAAAGAGTATTTATAATCTTTGAGCATTTTCTACAGGTCAAAATGTTTTACCATCCTGAAAATTCAGTAACTTAAATATTTTACCTAATCAAAATTATGAGATAATAAACAAATTAGGTGAATTGAAACATTGTTTTGACACATTTTAAAATATTTTATTTTATTTTATTATTTTTAAGGTAGGATGTGCTTTGTCTGTAGTGTAGCACACAGGAATTCAGGAACTGCCGTAACAGAGAAACCTCAAAGCCCCTCTAGTTCATCATACTATCTTTGAGAAGTAGTTGATGCCAAATGTTTAAGAGAAAAGTGCTGACCTGTCTGGGAAGTAGATGTAGGTAGCAGATGTACAGTTTTACTGTAAAAAAAAAAATCAGCAAAAATAATGCAAGGTGTAGAATCTCAGCGTTGATAAAACTAAAACTGATGTCAGAAAATTAAGTTTCATTTCATGTTGTGTAATGTGGTATTAAGTTGTTTTCCACTTGCTATAGTTGCTATTCAATATTTGTTAATTCAGGTGTAATTCTAAAATTACACCGGACATAGATTTTAAGCATTTTATATATTTTTATTATTTTTGCAAAACTGATAATCTGAGTGTGGCTGTGCCTAGCAGCATCACTTACACTGGTCTGTAGAGCCTCTGCTCCATTCTTTCCCCTGACATTTACTGTCCCTGTCTTACTTCTTACTGCAGTTTTGGTTTTTTTTAACACATTACTCAGCTGCTTATACAACCACATGTAACCAGGATGGGGGAACTAATCCAGCTGAAAGAATAAAGGGAGAGGGAGAAGAGGAGCAAGTGAAGGGTTGTTTCAGGCAGTGTTGGTAGTAAATAAATGTAGAACCACATTTCATCCCAGTCTCAAACAGCATCTCTTAGAGGCTTCATCTTCCCTAGGGGGTGGGAAGGGACACTCCCTAAAGTACTATCTCCTTAGATATCCGGAACTTAGAGCTGTCCATCTGTGTGAGCATGACAAAGAGTCTGTCCCTGTAACAACAGCACTTCAGGAATTTGAAGCCTAGCAGATCCTGCTGCAGTTCATAACTTTTCTATCCCCGTGTCAGCCATTTCTCTCCCAAGTCTTGCCAGCTTTCCGGTTCACTGCTCATCAAAGTGGACTTGAGCTAAAATAGTAGGTTGAACTGGAGCAAATGAGACACAAGCACATATTTCTTTCTCCCAGCTCCTCTTGGGATTAAGGTAAAGTTATCTTGGCAAGGAGGTAGCTCAGCTACCAGGCAAGCAGCTGAGAAATGTAATACAGTGAATCCTGATAGTAAAAGTAACCATAAACTTTTTGCCTAGTGAAAATATTAAATGTAGATCCACTTTTTTTCCCACAGTTATAGTCCACATAATAGTCCAGTATAGTCCATTTTCTCTTTTTCCAGACCGGAATAAAGAAGGCCACAGGCTCCCCAGTTAATCTCTCAAGCAAGCTTTAATCCCAAAATAAATGAAAGGGGAGTTTAGCTCATTCAACAAACAAATACAGTAAACCTCTCCACATGCCAGCAGGTCAGGCAGCCTTGCAGTGACAGCCTGGTCTCAAAGAAAACCTCTTGCACTTAAAGACAACCTTCCTGTAGCCAGCCACCTCCTACTTCTGTTGGGATCCCATTAAGCCCACCAGCAGAGAATGGCTGCCCTGAGCGCTTCCCCACACCAGTGGACTGGTTAGTTACAGGGCAGAATAAGCTACTCGCACAGGTCCTTGTGGTGCTGCTTACACCGTAGAACAGTTATGGCAAGTCACTGGTTAAATCTGTAGTGTGGCAAGATTGCTTGGTTGCCCAGCAATGAAGAAACCTGTCAGGAATTGTACTGTCTCATGTAGAAATTTAAGACACAACATCGTATTTTGTCAACTTCTAGATAAGACTACACATATGAACTCCTTTTTGGTTGGTTGTTTTTTTTTCCTGATGTGTTTTTTCCTAGTATTAAAGACTGTAAGGAGAGCTAAAGTAGTGTTTCTGTTTGAACGTCAGACTAAGCAAAGCAAATACTTCCTGTGAGCACATTTAACACATTGCCCTGTGACCCAAGGCAATTTATTTAAGTCAGTATCTTCAAAAGCAGGTGACAAAAGCTAGAGGCTAAAATCAGTGGAAGCCGTTAAGTACTACCTACCTTCAAAAATAAGGCCATTTTTATATAGGTGTCTATGGGATGCACAGTCTACAAAGTCTTGATCTTCTTAATATCTCAGTTTCTGCACTAGGGGAAATGTTTACTTGCTTCACAAGGGTAATGTAATGTAATATGAATTAACTTTTAAGCACTCTGAATCCTCAAATGAAAGGAACTCTTCAAGTATAAATTCCCAAGATGAATAGTGCATTATCACACACAGAATCCCAGTTATCCTATGGCAGAAATGTGAGCAGGACAAATTCCCAAAGCAAGTAATGTTCATTAGGTGTTCCAATTCTGAGAAAAACTGGGACACTGTGGTCATTTTTTTTTTGTCAGGCAAAGTACTGGATGTACTTTTTGTAGGAACAGGACTGGGAAGAATAAAAAAAAGTCAAAGCCAGATACCTCTACTACAACCCTGCAAATCAGTTCATGTGATTTCCTGATGCCTCACAAAGAGGCATCCTCGATGCAACCTGCATTGCCATATAAAATGTACAAAGCAGCCCAGATGCAAACCCATCAACCCCCAGCATTTGCACAGTGGGATGCACATGTGCCTGAGCCTTGCTAGGGATGAAAGCCTCTGTTAGTGTGCATGGGAAATAGTGTGAAGTTTGAAAAAAACGTCATGATCCAGAAGCACCTCTGGAGCCCAGTGACATGCCAGAGTCCTGCAGTGTCCAACCTATGTCCAACTCCTTTGGACATAGTGAAACCGAATCACAAAAAATCACTAATTCAGCTTTTTGCAGATGAACTTATTTGGTGGATACTCAAGGGAGAACTGCAACCAGAACACTGGAGATACTTTTTCTCAAAGTAGCTGTTATGGTTTGAGAAACCCACAACAATTTATTGTTGTTTAGACAATTATTCTATCATCCTATGACCCCTCCCCACCCAGGAAGGGGAATCAGGGAAAATAAGGAAACACAAGGGTTGAAATATAAATAGATTTAATAGGATAAGACTAAATAATTAACATTTATAATACTGAAGACCCAGTATTGATCTCAATACCAATAGAAAATATACGAGGATTATACTCAGCCAATGCTATCAGCAGGAATCTGTGCTCTCCTGGCAACGGACAGTAAATGTGGGACACTGTGAGCACTACGGCTTCAGGAGGAAGGGAAGGACTCAGGGGTCCAGCACCAGGGTAAGGAGTTCTCTGGATCACAGCCATCAAGGAAGAGAGAAAGCTACACAGCAAACTTTCTAATTTATATTGAATGTGACCTTCATGGTATGAAATAATCTTGCTGGCCAGCCTGGGTCAAGTGCCCGGTTCTTGCTGCTCCTCATCCCTGCACCTGGTAAGGCTTGAAAACACTGAAACCTTGAATCTCACATTAGCATATCTGGCTATAAAGTAAATATTTTCACAAATTCAGACACTAGAGTCTTCTAAAAGTGCAGTTTTCCCAAGCATTAGAAGACAAGTTAGTCCTGTGTCACTCAAACTAGGACATTAGCCCAATCCTGACACACTATGCTGAGTGTGATGGGATGCAGAACGCAGCAAGGAAAGCCTCCTCAGACACGTGCAAACACTTTCTAAGACATGTCAGACTTCAGTGAAGCCCTAAAATGGAGAGGCCAACTTGTTGGGGAGGGAGAATAGACTGGCTGCCTTCCATGTATGAAGGGATACTTCTATCTCTGAGCCTCTCTATAGAAAATAGGTCTGGTGAGAGGAGGTTGCTTTATTTGGCTACGAATAGCTTGATGACTTTTGCCTGAGCTCTCTGTGGCAAAAATGTTTTCTTTCTCAGTATTTGTTGTGGCTCAAAAGAAATTAAGAAATAATAATCTCCTTGTGTTTATTTTTACTTTTGCTTTCTCACATGAAAAGGTGGAATCTTTATGTCATCTGGGCCTGGACTAGGTCACCTAAACTTAGATGCTGGCCACACTGAGGCAAGGTACTACCATGCATTGCAGCAGAATTTAAATGGTTTTGCACAGAACAGAATTTGAGCACAGGCAAAATTGGTCATAAAGACAGCTGCAAGACTGGATATCAAAATGTAAGTAGAGAACTGGAGTGCCGTTAGGCAATTTTGAACAATCAAGATGCATTCTTTCAGGGACTAAACATTAGCTTTGATTTGGTAATCCATGGACTGACTAGAGAATGGATTCTTTACTTTCAATAAGAACAGCAAAAGGACCATGAAGAATATGTTTGAATTAAGAGAAGATAAGGCAAAGGAGACTCTCTGCTATAATCAGAGACAAAAACCTGGTGTTATTACACACAGTTAAGCATTTAGTGAGTTCAACCAGCACTTAGTTACATTGAAGAGTGGCAAAAGGCATCTCTCCGTCCTGCATTGCCATATGTATCATATCTATAGATACAGGTCAAGAACAGGTACAAAATGGAAAATAACTGGAGAATGGTGGCATCCAGTCCACCTATCAAGACAGATAAGGCCAAGTTTAGAACATGCAACATACTCTGCCGTGATGTGGAAGGAAAGAAGAAGGTGCATGACCAATGCAGGGAACCAGCGTGTGCCAACCTGCAGAGCAAGTGCACTGAAAGGGTGAAAGCCCTCCTCTAACAGCATGGCAACATCACCCTCACTTCTTCGTGTTTCTGCTGTTAGCGGAAGATGCCCAAGACCGAGCACTTGGAGGATGAGAAGATAGTTGCCCAAAATACCAAAATACATTGAGGGCTAAAGCTATTATCTCTGGCATGGGCTGTACACTAGTACTCTCCACCTCAGAAAGCAGTGAATGTTCCCATAAAATACAGAAGCATTAACAGTGCATAAAGGAAAATATGCTGCAATCAGCACAGAAAGCGGAGGTATTAGAGTAGGCTGCAGAAAGACCTTGGAGAAGGAGTTGGGATACACAGACCGCAATAGATCTAGCTGCACTTGCAGTAAGTGGCCGGTTCGGTTCTTGAAGTGTAAATTACTTTCACGCAGTTACTCTGTGTATGCTACAAAACACACACGTTTTGTTATGCATATGGTAATTCTCTCCTTTAGTCTACATCCACAGAGGCTTGCATAGCATCGCACATTTCTTATTCTGATCTCTTACCATCTTTTTAGTAAATGTGCTACCATAGGTTGTCTTTTAAAATACTTATTTAGCACCAGTGGCCTAATTCCTTTTTTAATTATTACTTCCCCCCCTCCCTCCCCCCCCCATAACTGGAAGCTTATCTGTCAGCAGAGGCTGGCACACAAAGTCGCCTGTGAGGAGCCTCACGAATAATTGATCCCTTCCACAATGCCAGCGCCTCCCATTCTTCCCAATGGGGCCGAGATCACAGGCTGATGTGCTTTTTTCCTGCCATTTTTCAGCCCCGCGCCATTGTTCCCGAAGGGCTGAGCTCACCGGCCCAGGAGGCCCAGCCCACCCTCTGGCCACAAAGCTGCTGCTGCCTCTCTCAAAATGGAGGCCTGAGGGCCACGGCGGCTTCACTCCCGTTGAGAACCATGTGGCTCGGCCGCCATTTTTAAAGAGGGCGCTGGTTGCAGCATGCCCAGCGACTTCAGCCTCTGCGGAGGGTGAACCTTCGCGTTTAGGAACACGGGGAAATAAACGTTCATCAACCAAGAAGAGCCCCACGTGTAACACTGTCCTTGAGGTCCCAGTGGTTTTCAACAGTGTAGGAATCTGAAAGGTCCACCTTGTTTCCATATTAGGACAAAATTTAGGAGAGTAAGCCTATACACAGGATAGAAAACTTTAGATACAATCAATTTTAACTTCTAGGCTAAGCAATCAATTTACACAATCCTATAACTGACTTTGTATTCAAGAAGACAGCACTGAAATCTTCAGGAGTATACTGTCTATTTTTTATACATAGTAAAGAAGTTGACTCTACCCTGATACGTCTGTTCACTCCTGGAAATGCCAACACCGAGTGCTGTCTCCCAAGACGGGACCCTCTCTGCCCACAGGACTGAGCATCACTTACCCTGATGGTGCCTTGGCTGGTATTCCACAATGTGTATTTACTTTTAGAACATACTTCTCCAACGGGCAATATATTTGAAAGATAATAATGCCTTTTTACGGTTTCTTTTTCCATGTAACCTTTCTTACAGTGAAAGTTTACCATGTCCTCAACGGAGATGTTGCAGTCATCCATCCTTGGCATCCATCATTGCCTCGTCATACCTGGTATCTCAGTGGCTCTGGGTATGTTGCTCTGAAAAAGAGGTGGTGGACGTGGCCATAAGGCCAGGGGTCTGGTGAGCTGGTGTTGGCGCATCTCCGGTACGCCTGGTAGGTCTGAGGAGGACAGCAAAAATGCTTCAGGCACAGCTTCAAACATGGCATCATCCCCACGAGGGAATGGGATTTTGCCAGCAGTTTTGGACTAGCTTTCATGATGCAGTTGTAGGTATATTCAATGCATCTTGCAAGTCAGATCTAGTATTTTTATTCATTTAATCATACCTCTTGGAAGTACAGTATTGTTTTAAAGTAGGACTCATCAGAACAACTTTTAAATGAAAGTGTATTATCAAGCTTTAATAAACAAAGGCATGTGCAATCTGGACTTTCAACTGCTACAGGTTTTAGGTTCCACTGATTGATCTGACCCAACAGAAGGGCTTGTATTCACAGTCTTACTTGTCTAAATACTTGCATAAATTTTACAGTGATTTGATTTAAAAGTAGAAGATAATACAAGTTGTTCAAATTTCTAAAGTTTCAAAGACAATATAAATTCTAATGTGCTAGATGTTTACTATTTAGTTAGTTTTTACCTAATGAGACTATTTGGGGTGATGTTTTGAAGTAAGGGATAGATAAAAAAATATTAGCTATCTTCTAATAATTATTATAGTACAAACTGATGTTTAAAAAGTCTGAAAAAGAAATATATTATGTGTTCCTTAGAAATATTTATCCTAATAGCTAATGGGAACTTTATGCTATTATTTTTTTTTAAGATTGCCTCAAGCTAATGCTGAGAGCAGAGAAGAAAAGCAATGTTTATGTTGGGGAAGCTTAAGTGGAACATTTTGGGTAGATATATATATCCTCAACTAATTGCTTCTTTCTGAAGTCTGAGTCAGATATTATGTGAATAAACACACTTTCTTTTATACAATTTCTATAATTTAATTTCATTTAAAACTATAATTGTGCTATATTTTACAGCAGATATTGATTGATCTCATGGAACTAATTTGAAGACCAATATTAATTAGTACATTAAGACTGTTTAAAGTTAAACTGAACCTACTGGAAATGTAAATACTTTGGAACAGGTATTAAGGTGTTTATAAAGTCATTAACACAGTGGGACTAGGTGACACTCTTAAGTGATACTGCAATGTAAAACATTACATTAATTAAATCCTTATACCATTGGGTTTATCAGTTACAAATACAAGTACTGAAGATTGCATTATAAGATCTTATAACTTATTAAACAAAATTTTGTATTAATAAATGCAGAAGGATGAGCATTCAGTTACAACCTCTTACACCGCTACACATAATACTTGCTAGAAATTGCTACTTTTTAGTAAGACAGCAGTTGCCAGGATGTAGGCTGAAAAATGCAGGGTTTAATTTAAAATTTTATTGCCAGATTTCACACTTTATACTTAGCAAGAACTGTTTCTTGCCAAGTGAACTTTCAGAAGACCATACTGTGCAAAATGGGTGATACTGTATTTGAAAAATACACATAAATCTGTGAACACAGACTGCAGTCCATCCAGACAGTGTGAATGTTTAACCTAGAGAAGAGCTGCCTGTGAGAAGAACTGTATTTACTGTTATAAAACATTCTTTGTGTATTTGAAAATCACTTCAGGGAAGCCTATCCCAGCACCCTAGATGGAAATCGTTTTGAGAGTGTGATAAAAGTTTTGGTTAATCAAGAATTAAAAATATAAATTCCATATTCTGGTATGGATCTCTTATTTTTCCCAGCAGAAATGTCTGAGGACCAGAAGAGCAAACAGGACAAAAAGGAAATACAAGCACATTGTACAAGTGTGGAAAAGACTCACATCATACAGAGGAGTGCAGTAAGGCCATCAAAAGCAACTAATATTCTTTTTATAAACTTGTGGAAAGAGACAAAATTGCAAAACTTGCTCTCCAGATAGCTTAAATGAATGGATGAATTGCACAGAGAGATCAAGCCTGAATGAAGTCTCAGTGAAGAAATACCTTCACAGATTACATAGGTCTTCTTGATATGCAAAGTTATTTGATGTAGAACGACAGGAATTACAGTGAAAAGTGGTTCAGAGATCATCACTACACAGTCAGCTAGTTGTGCTACACAGTGAAATAATGACAGAGGAAGAATATCCATCAGCCTTGGAGACTAGAGCTGCTGCCAGTTGACGTTTTTATAGGAGTATGAGCTCCGCCTTTGCCTTTGTCTCCATTCAGAAGGTTGAAAGATCTATGTTCAGTCTGTTTGGGAACTGGTCACAAAATTATCTACCTACAAAGACACTCTGGTACACTCTGGTACCAAGTATCCCAAATATCAGGTGTTCCATAAAATGTGCTTTCTAAAGTTACACATTTTTTCTTAGTTACAATTACAAATTAATTTCTACTCACCTCGCAGAAACTGACTGGGAATAACTGTAAAGTAAAAAGTAACTGTTGTTACTTAATTGACTGTTAAGTGGCAGAGTATTATACCTCCATTTACTCACGTGAAGCTGGGACATGTGTCCCTATTTCCTGATTATTTCACTAGAATACACAGAATCATAGAATTGTCTAGGTTGGAAAAGACCTTTAAGATCAAGTCCAACCCTTAATCTAACAATGCCAACTCCACCACTAAACCATGTCCCTCAGCACCACATCTACTCATCTTTTAAATACCTCCAGGGATGGTGACTCAACCACTTCCCTGGGCAGCCTCTTGCAATGCTTGACAGCCCTTTCAGTGAAGAAATTTTTTCCCAATATCCAATCTAAATCTCCCCTGGTGCAACTTGAGGCCGTTTCCTCTTGTCCTATTGCCTGTGACCTCAGAGAAGAGACCAACCCCCACCTCTCCACAACCTCCTTTCAGGAGGCAAAGGTTGCCTCAGCCTCCTTTTCTCCAGGCTAAACAACCCCAGTTCCTTCAGCTACTCCTCACAGGACTTGTTCTCTAAACCCTTCACCAGCTTCATTGCCCTTCTCTGGACATGCTCCAGCACCTCAACGTCTTTCCTGTAGTGACAGGCCCAAAACTGCACACAGTACTTGAGGTGGGGCTTCACCAGTGCCGAGTACAGGAGGATGATCACTTCCATAGTCCTGCTGGCCACACTATTCCTGGTACAGGCCAGGACTCTGTTGGCCGCCTTGGCCACCTGGGCACACTGCTGGCTCATGTTCAGCCAACAGTTGACCAAGCCTGTAGCACTGCATGGGGTTGTTGTGACCCAAGCGTAGGACCCGGCACTTGGCCTTGTTGAACCTCATCCCATTGGCCTTGGCCCATTGATCCAGCCTGTCCAGATCCATCTGTAGAGCCTTCATACCCTCAAGCAGATCAATGTTTCCACCCACTTTGGTGTTGTCTGCAAACTTACTGAGGGTGCACTTGATCCCCTTGTCCAGGCCGTTAATAAAGATATTAAAGAGAACCCACCCCAATACTGAGACCTGGGAAACACCACTTGTGACCCGCCGCCAACTGGATTTAACTTCATTCACCATAATTCTTTGAGCCCAGCCATCCCACCAGTTTTTTACGCAGCAAAGAGTATGCTCTTCCAAGCCATAAGCAGCCAGTTTCTCCAGGAGAATGCTGTGGGAAATGGTGTCAAAGACTTTACTAAAGTCTAGGTAGACAACATCCACAGCCCTTCTCTCATTGACTAAGCAGGTCACCTTGTCATAAAAGATCAGGTTTGTCAAGCAGAATCTGCCTTTCATAAACCCACTCCGACTGGGCCTGATTGCCTGGGTGTCCTGCCTGTGCTGTGTGACAGCACTCAAGGTGATCTGCTCCATAACCTTCTGCAGCACCAAGGTCAGACTGACAGGCCTGTAGTTCCCCAAATTCTCCTTCTGGCCCTTCCTGTAGATGGGGCATCACATTTACTAACCTCCAGTCAACCGTGATCTCCCTGGTTAGCAAGGACTGCTGGTAAAGTGGCTGGTGAGCACTTCTACCAGCTCCCTTAGTACCCTCGGGTGGCTCCCATCCAGCCCCACAGACCTGTGTGTGTCTAAGTGGTGTAGCAGGTCACTAACCATTTCCCCTTGAATTATGGGGGCTTCATTCTGCTCCGCATCCCTGTCCTCCAGCTCAGAGGGCTAGGTACAACTGGTCTTACTATTAAAGACTGAGGCAATGAAGGCATTAAGTACCTCAGCTTCTTCCTCATCCTTTGTCACAATGCATCCCCCAGCATCCATGAAAGTATGGATTCATTGTTTTTTACTGTAGGTAAATATGCAACTCAATTAGTTCAATCTTACCTGTAGAAACTGTTAGTGCTACAGTTGTAGAACTGTTGTAAGCATAATTAAGCTTCCATCTAAATTCTGTCTTTAGTCCTGTATTGTCTTATTTTAGTAAATTTGTTTGACTTGAAAAGTTGGACAGACTAGTTCTGAATTTCAGATGATGGAGAAAAAAAATCCTGGTGCTGTGCAACATTGACATGTGTTTTAAAATTGCTTCAACCCCAAATATTCAAGTTACATAGAACTACAGCCACTATAGTCTGATAGCCAAATACCTTGTAGGATCTGGATCGTATGATTCACTTGTTCAAAAAGATCCATTTCTATTTACTTTGACTTCCACTCTTAAAACTCCTGGAAAAATAATGAATGGAATGTTTTACTTGAACAGAGGTTGTAATTAAGTAAAACTATATGTAATTATGATGAGTGCATTCTGGTCATTTACTGGAGTACTTCTGATCAGAAGAAGCCTTAGGACCTGGTTCCAAATTTGTACCTGCTGGATCACCTTTCAGTACAGATTTAATCTAGATCAGGCATGAGTACAGCACTGCATTTGCATCACACTACCAGAGCACTTGACAGAGTGTTTATGCCTCTTTTATGGTGGCTATCCTTTTTCATACTGTCTGTAGGAAGACAAAAGATGCTTGATTCAGCAAGAAGTCAAAAGGAGCTTGGTGAGATAATACCTGATCCAATATCAAATCCACTAGGACAGAGTTAAGCTTCACATTTTTTATATACACTTGAAGTTGTATGGTGAGTTTGTGTGAGCTCAGGACTTTGCATCACATGGCTGCAATATTTTTGATCCAATACTACTAGATTTCCTAAAAGAGACTGACAGCCTTGTGAGCCTCATGGTCAAGCAAGCAGAGAAAGTGCATCTTCTCAAACCAACTATAGGATTTTTAAATTTTTTTTATTAAAGCACCTGAGTAACAATTTCAGCTGCACAGTATTAAGGTTATTAACAAAAACAACTCTGAGGTAGTGTACTGTGAAAATTACTTAAATAGGGACATTTACAAGTAAATTTTCATTCTCACAATAAAATGTGTCACATGGAAAGTCCATTGCTTGATCTCAGGGTGCAGGAGAAGTTTTGTGGTGTGCTATAGACTGATTGTTATAGATCCTTAAAAATTTGTCAGTTTTCTAATGGACATCTAAGATTAGTATCTTCTGTCCACACTTCATTTTCTAAATACATAGTTTGATTCTGGGCAATAGTAATCAACAGCTACTAGTAAGTTCATTAGGAACTATCAGGTGTCACTTTTGAAAACACAGTTGCTTATTCAATGTCTATCTTACTATTATTCTTAGCCTACCAAATAACATGATAGAAAATGTACCTGATCTGAATAATGCATTCTAGAGTTTTTCTAGGACATTGAGAGCTAACTTTATCTAGAGTAGGATTAAAGCATAGCTATTATATCCCAGTACCTGCTGTCTACCACCTGGAACAATGTCCTTAAATAAAAATCTCTGACTTGTATTTAAAACTTAAAAAGCAAATTTCCGGTCTTGAGGTTGTGAAGGAAGTACTGCAATCATAAATTAGGTATGAGTCATTAAGGGTGTTTAATCTCTTAGCCTAGATAAGAAGTGTGAGCGGCAACTGCCACTTAGTGAAAGAACTCTGTGAACAGACTAAAGAAGTCACAGATGGCTTCTTTCACACACAGACACATGCATAGCTTGGCTACAGAGAAGTACTATCTTTGCATACCTTTTCCTGCTCCTGCTTCTTCTCTGAAGGGAGATGGGGATTCCTCATTGTTCCTGAGAGGAGTCATCCCCTGGGGCCTGTCTGGGAGTAGATAACAGAGTTTGTGCCACTGTTCTTGCCAGGATGGTGGGGAAGAGAACTCCTGCTACCACTACTCCAGTAGAGTAGCCACAGCAAAGCTGATGGGAACCCCATGTCATGATATACCAGAGTCCATAGACTACTTCAAGGGCTAGGAGAAGATGCCTCAAAGATGTATGGATAGTACACTGGGATTTGTCAGACAGGTCTTTTAGGCTGAGAATTTGCTGATCCCCAATGTAGAATAAAAAGGAGTAGGAAAGCCTCCGGGTCTTTGAAGTATAGAAACTTACGAGGATGATGAGGATATCTTAAAATAACCAGAAGCCCTGAGCATTCATGGTTTGTATAAGCAATCATGAATCTTCAGTCTTCACCTGATGCTTAGAAGATGAACACCCCCTTCCCTCACCCCTCTGCTTAACTACAACTGCTCTAAATGACTGTGTTTAAAGACCTTTAAGTCTTAACACATGACTCAAGTTATGATCAAACTGGTGTAACAGATTGTATTATTTTTCAGGGAACTAGAATATTAATGGGGTAAAACCTGTTGTAGAAGGACAGATAAGGAAATAAGCAAAGACTTATCTTTGCTATGAGCTGCAGATGGTAGAGGGACATCTTCTGCTGAAGATCTTTGAACAAAGAATAAAGGAAATATATATGGATGTTACCACTGTGGGAAGCTATGACAGATCAGCAAACCAAAAGTTATAACTACTTGTGGGCAAGTAGACAAGTGACCCAGAGCAACTATTTGGTAGTAATGTAGATTATTAATTAGGCTTATTATTTGTTGGGAAAAGAATACAGTGGGACACAGGCTGCCCCGTAAGGTCCTACAATGCTCTGATGAAAACTTTTTGAGGCAGCAGGGGAAAGCACCTTGAAGGAAGCTTCTGCAAGATACATTTTTAACCAACTGAGGAACTGGTTGAAAATGGGAAGTTAGGAGAACATCTAGGAAATAAGAATTCAAGATCCTTAGGAAAATAAGAGCAAGCAGAAATTGGAGCCAAGCTGCCAGTTCCTGAAAGAAATACACAAATGTGAACTGTTTCATTGTGTAGGAAAGACAGTAAATGTACAAAGAGACCAACCTGGTTAAACCATGAGTCCTTCATTCTTCTTAAACAACAAGGAAACACAGAATGTCAAAATAGATCAAATTACCAAGGAAGAAATAAAAATATATAGCATAAAGGTACAAAAATCAGAGAGGTCAAGACACACAAAAAAATAAAAACAAAAAAGGAGGCAGTGAGCTAAGACCATCAAGGTATAGCACATATATATTTAACTACATTAGCAATAACACCAATATCAAGAAAATAATTAGCCTACTTAACAATACATAAGAAAGTTATCAACAGATCTAACAGTTTAGTGCCTTTTTTGCATCAGCTTCTACCACCAAGGTCAGTTGCAATCAGATGGTAGCACAGTGCCATAGTCAAGCGAGTAAGTACTCAGCCAAGAATAAGAAAGAACAGGTTAGAAAATACTTTGAATTGTGTACTCTCAAATTGTCTGAACCTGGGGAACCTCAGTCTAGGATACTTGAAGCACTGGGTGAAGTAGTTAGCAGCTATCTGACAGATTGTGAAAAGTAATGAGAGATTAGAAAAGGGAAAACATTGTACATATATTTTAAAAAGGGGAAAAGAGAAATCAGGGAATTCTAAGGCAAGCCTAACACCTTTTCCTGTAAAAATGTTGGAAGAAACTATTTAGAAGAATCAGAAAGAACATAAGTTACAGCCAGCATAAAGCAAATCATAGGTTAATGGGTCTCATAGATTAAGAACCAGTTGATGTTTTGTATACTGATGTAAGTAATGGTTTTCGTATTCCTGAATGTGAAAGTCTAATAAATAACCTGGAGAAACATGACCTAGATGAAACTACTGTAATGCAAAACTGTACTAATAGAGTTGTTATTGATTGTTCTTTGTCCAAGTGGGAGAGCAAGAGAGTGTATCGACTGGAGTCCTGCAGGGGCAGAGTCCAGTATTGTTCACTATTTCAAAAGGTACCTGAGTAGTTAAATAGAAAATCCAACTTTGCAGATGACAGAAAAATGGGAGAGATTTTAACTATGTTTAGTCAGGATTTCAGGATTAGAATTCAAAAAGTAAGTCAGAGAAATCACCTGCAGAAAAAAAAAAAAAGGATATATCTCAACAGGGAAAAGTGCGAGATGCTACCTTTGGGCAAAAATAATCAAATGGAAGGAGAACAATGAAGTGCTCAGGTGACTGTTCTACAAAAAAGGATGTGGGACTCCTGGTGTATTACCAATATACAATGGTGTTACCAAAAAACCACCAATAGTGGGGTGGATAAACAGGAATACAGTCTACCAGACACAGGAAATAATCCCACATTATACGGCACTGGAAACTCTTCAAATGTAATACTGTGTTCCATTCTGGACACTCAGCAAAGTCATCCATCAATTAGCAAGTGTTCAAAGAAAACCAAAAGAACTACTAAAACTGTAGAAAATATGGTCTGAAAGAAATTAGGAATATAGTCTGAGTATATTTGTTCTGATAAAGCAAGAAAGACTCAAATTAGATGTTGGGGAAAACTTCTGAATGTTGAAGGTGTTCAACTATTGAAATAAAATTCATGAGGTTCTAGAGGTTGTTTAAAAACAAGCTAACTAAAGTTTTAAAGAGCAGGTCAGGAATGATAAGGATATAATTCATTGTGCGTTGGGCTAAAGCGATGGGCTACATTACCCTGAGAGATCCCTTTCAGCTTTAGCATTCCATGTCTTCTCCACAACCTAATTAGTTCTATGAGATTTTCAGCCTAGTGAAGCAGAGGGCCAGTCTCTATCCTAATTACTCTACCTTTCCAAATTGCCTTAGAAATACCTTTTTATTTTTAACATGAAAACTGCTTGCTCAGATGTTTTTAGCTGTGACTATTCAGTCATAATATTTATTTTCAATATCCTTCTGTAGATTAAGGATCAGGACATCCTGATGAGGTCTTAAATTAAGTCCTATAAACAATAGCGCTAGAGCGTTTCCACAGACAGAAGATTATTGTGGTGTTAACTAGCTTGAGCTAGCTAGCTTAATACCATGCAAGAATGAAGCACAGATTGCTTTTCTCAAATGGCTGAATGAATCATTTCACTAATCCATTCATGGCAGGAAGGTAAGAGGCTGATGTGTCACTTTGATAACATTTCCTTGAAAAGCAGCTGGAACCCTTCATATGTGAACTGAGCCATTGTCACTTATGGTCTCTTCAGGGAATTCTTGTTTGTGGGCCTTATTACTTTCACTATTTCCAGTTCTTTGCATAGAATACTTAAGACTATTTTAGACACCCTTTGCACCTAAAGATACAGCACCGTAGTTGAAATGGAATTAATTATTCATTCTCCAATCAGTATCTGAAAAGTGCCAGAATATTTGTTTGATGTTGTTAAGAAGAGCTGCTGTGGCATACTGTCACATGCTGACCCCTTCTGATCACTCGGTGTGCACAGACTGCTGCGGAGTAATTAGCCGTTCCCAAAGGTGCACGACAGTTTCTTTTGCATGTGTTGTGGTTGTCATTCTCCTTGACTTTGTCATTTCTTTTTATTTGTTGAAGATATTACACTATGTCTGTAATGATGACTGTCATTTTTACCACTCCCAGTGATAAGTTTCCCAGGAATAAAGTAAGATTCAGGAATAACTTCTGGTGTGTCACACTATCTTTGGTATATTCTAACCTGTATTTTTAAGCAAATAGAGATGGAAGAAGTTCTTTGCTTAAGCAAGTCCTTTTTCTCATTATAATACCATATATGTTGGCCAGCACTAGCACATTTTTGGTTTCATGTTGCATCTCTCTGTTTCCACAGGATTCAGTTTGTGCCACACACAACAGATGAGCTGCTTCTAGTTGTGTCTCGTGACAGTCTCACCTGCCATCACTGATGGCAAACGTGACAAGTCCATTACTCTCCTGGTCGTTGTTTTTTATCCCTGTATCTTTATCAGCAAGTGCCCAAAAACATTTGTTTCTTGAATTGGACTTCTGCCTTTCCAGGTATTCCTTTTTTAGATTACAAATCAGGGTAGAATGTTCAACTCGCATCCCTCCTAGCTTCCCTCCCAGTCTTCCACGAGCACCCTTGCTGAGGTGCGTTCTTCAGTCATGTGGTGGATAAAAGGGGGCACCTGGATCAGCCACCACTAAATGCAGGAGCCGTCTCCAACCCTGAAAACAAAAATCTGCAGATGTTACCTATAGGGGAAATTGCTTTCCATATCGATACTGGTGATATTTTTCCAGTTCTCAGTGCAAACACAGTTGTGTTCTAGAGAGGTAAGAAGTTTAGAATTAAAAATAAAGACTTCAGTATCATCTTAAGGTTTTTAAAAATACTGCTTATCTTGTCTCCAGAGGAGGATGACAAGTTATATGCAAATATGTACTATGATATGAAAGGATCATTTCAGATGGTAACAACAATGATAACTGGAAGCTTTGGTCTGCTGAGATCAACTCAGTTTTTCTCTACTGTATAATGTTTCATTTGAAGTTAGCTGTTCTGTCCCAGTGTTAGGTAACAGAGCTGCTGCAAAGACTAAAATTCCTAGAAACAAACCTAAACAAATCATACTATATTGTCAAAATGTCTAAAGACAGCTTTTCATTGATGAAATTAATCATTATCAGTGGTATTGCCACACTCCACAGTGGAATTTCTGCTTTGGTTTTTTTTTTTTAAACCCTTTGCTCCGTTTGCTCTAAGACCATACTCAGCTGCAAAATATATTTTGGAGCCAAGATGTTCTGTTTCTCACTTGTGCCACTGAGAAATCCAAGCAGCATCAATGCATGAAGGATTACATCCTGTTGTGTCCTGCAGTCAGATTGCTCTGAGAGTCACTGTCTGGGCTAATAGCTCTGTAGCTGATCACAGCAAGTCTTGACAAGCTGAAGAAGAAGCTGACCCCACAGCTTTGCCCCCTGTATTTAAAGGACATCTACTCCATATATTTCATATGCACTGGAATTCTTGGCTATTCTTTGCATTTCAGTTGTAATCATGCTCCTGACTTTTGCTCCTGAGTCCTTGCTGATATTCTTGAAATCTGCTTTCTGGTCCTCTATTGCTCCAGTAGCGGCACTTGTTTTTGATCAGATCACCCCTACCCTTTGCATACACTAGAACTGTCTTTGGTTCTTTTTAGCTTTGTCAGTGGACATACTCCTGACCGACTACTTAATTTGGTAAATCCTTTGACAGTTCTGGCTTCCTGAGTTCAGTGAAGACTTCTTCGTTTACAATGAAGACCTGTGGGTTTTGCTGTGGCCTATTTTGCATGGTCTACTGCCTGCTGAGAAATAGGAGGTGCAAATATTCTCAGCTATTAATACATATATGGTTTAAGTTTTTTAATTTCAAAATACTACTTATAACTGCTTTCAGTATCCATTGGCTTGGGCTAGACTTGTCCTGGAATAATGCATGTCAACAGATAATACGGAAAATACATGCAGTATTTTAGGCAAAGAGGGTTGATCTCAAGACAGTATTATTAACCTTGCATATAAAATGAGAACTCTCCAAGTGCTTAACTTTTATGTTTCTTTCTCTATAATGCAAAATATACTGGATTAGCTTTGCTCCATATTCAAGCAATATTGCATTCCTGTGTTTAAAAGTCCTGTACTATGTAGAAAAATTAATAGACATTTTTTTCTAAAAGGTTAGCTAATTCTGTTTTTTCTCTGGAGTCTTTTTTTAAATGATGAACATAGGTGAATGTTCCTCAATCACTTACTACCAAATAGTACATAATTCCTTCATTTCATAGCAAAGAAGCGTAATCATGGTTCCCTGGGCCAATGCCAAATGTACAAGACAACCACTTGTACATTATATACCTCATATATATATACCTCAGCTGGTATATACCTGGGAGTATTCAATACATCAACTTCTAAGTGACAACTAGAAAGTGAGAATGCTAAAACAGGAGAATGCTATAGTATCTCTATTTTTTTTTATTTATATGATTCACATTTAGTCTGAAATTCAAAAGTGATCAATGTTGAAGAAACACCTGCTTTATGGTTTCCAGAACTGAGGGAACTGGGAGAGGTAGGAATTCTGTGAAGCTTCTGAACCCTCCTCTGAGTCAGTGAAAGAAAGAAAATGAAAACACTTCCGACTTTTACTCCATATACTGAGAAATGTTTACTACAAAATTGCACAAATTAAGGTTTTGCTTTTAATTTCATTTGTACCATCCAATTCCTTTTTACCTTACTGTTTCTATTTCTAGTAAAACAGTTTCTTTTTAATTCTGAAAGCATTATATTAGATTTATATATTTATTGTGATGATGATATACCCAGCAGTGACAGACTTGATACTGAACTGCAACAAATTCTGAATCCACACAAAAATGTCTGAATCAGATTATTTTCTCTAGCAAATATAGAAGTTGACAACAATGTAATTGTTCATTTAAAATACCAATCTGAGTATCTAAGTAAATGTGAAGAAAATCAAGCCCCATGCTGTTTGTTGCTGGAGGAAAATCAGAATCAAGAAATGGAACCCAATTTGGGAAAAATAACTGGTCAACTATTATTAACTATTCTTTGCAAATAAAATACAAGTTTTTCCTGCTATGCTAATCTTAGAATTTAATCAACCTTGAAAAGACCAATATGAGTAATTGCCACAAAACCCAAACCCAAAGAGCAAAAGCTATTTAGGGGAAAATACAATACATCTGTCTACTTTCTTTCCTTTTAGTGCCTTTCCCAACAATTTTGGGTGTTGTTTCCTCCAGAAGAACTGATAATAAAGTCAGTTATTTCTTGACACAGTGTCACTTATTTCCAAAGAAAGAAAAAGAGATATACTCTGAGGAATATACAAACAATTTTATCTTTCTTTTATAGCAGAAGAACAAGAAAGTGATGGTAACTCTTTCCTAGCAGTTCTACAACTTTCTCTCCAGTTCCTTGATGTGCCATCTACTTATGCATAATCATATCTAAATAAACAGTAACATGAAACTCATCGGTCTTCCTCTGACAAACTGATTAGACCCCATGTAGTTTAAGTGTCACAGGACTTTTTTCCATTTTTTTCTTCCTAATTCTTGATTCTAGTTAAACTACCTGGGCCCTATTAATGACAAAAGAATATGCAGGGTGGCTTCACTGATCAGAAAGCCAGGAAGGGATGTTGTGTCCCCTCTCCTGACTGATTCTAGAATAGACCCTTGGCTACCTCATCAACATAGAACAAAAGACCTTCTTGGAACTAATTCCCATGCGAGTTATACTGTAACTTTTAGGAAAAAAAATTAAAATTATAACCGTGATTAAAACATTTGTAGTGATGAAGAACCTGTACCAAAGCTTGATAAGTAGTTCCAATGCAGCCTGTGCCTTTCTTTGGTTGTTCTATGTCTGACTTCAACATCTAGGCAATAAACAAGGAGCTTTACTACTACCAAATGTAAGTTTCTCATGGGAGAAATCTTAAATAAAGTTAGGATTTGTACAAGGCTAAAGTCACCCGAGCTTCTCAATACTATGGTGTCTCTCACTACAGGTAGCATTTGCTCTCTTCAGACATCCAAAAGTTGGGCATTTAGAATAAGTAAGCATCAACACTACTCATAACAGTCAATGGTGAGAGGAAAGTACGTGCAGAAGTACTGCACCATCTAGAGAGTAGTGCAGTTTTGTGAGACAAAAGCTATATTGTAAGTCCATTTTTTCACTCTTTTAGTTATTCTCCATAATTTTCTCATTTGTTTTGTCTATTTTTTCATGTTTTGGACCATGTACTTCAGTATTGGTCCACAACTATGACAAGTACAGTTGTAGTATAACTTCCCTACAACCTCTTAATATTTTGTTCTTCATACATTTAAGGGTTATAATGTCCCTCTTGCCTATAAGACAGTGCTGAAGGACCACATTTCACTGCGACCCAGTTAGCACTGGCCAGGATAGAGTCACCTGGTCTCTTAAATTAAGATGGTAAAATTTCTTCCCAAGTGATGAGCTTGCATGTAGAAATATTTAAATGTCTATTTCTTCCTTGCACTCTCTTACTAAATGATTATATCATTCTACATGAGTGACATGCCCTTACAGATTAACTGTATTAATTAACTGGCTTATAGTCAGACAACAAGGAAGACCTCCAATTACATTTTATAAATGACTTCCTGGATCACACTGTGTTATGTGCTGCTCTTGCATACAGTAGGAAGTAATTTCTCATCTCTTACTTTTGGGTCCCCACAGAAGTTAAAGCAAGAGTTTCTCTAAATTATGCCATTATAAGTTTTGCTGCTGTTGTCAGTGACTCATCAGGTATAGTGTAAGAAAACTCTGATACTCATTTCTTTCCCGTTCCCAGATTGCATGAATTACATGATTACATGACTTCCCGCTGATTCCCTAGTCATCTGCTGATGCAGAACTCTTCATAATGGGGATTTTGCACTAATTATCTCCAGCCATTTTAAACTATGTGTAAAAAGTTACTTTGCAGAGCTAAGTTTCCAGCCGAGGATCTTTCCTCACATAACCAACATAACTAGAAGTAGAGTCAAATACTCTACTTTTTCAATCAGTAAAATGTATCTGTTGACACTTTCTCATTAAATTAAAGATCTATAAACTGCCGAGAGTTAAAATTTACAGCATTTGGCTTTGTTGTAAAGGGATTTATAAGAAAGTATATTTTGAGTTCAGAGGAAGCTTTCTCCTGTAGGTTATCTCGTTCTAAGCTGCTTCTCTCACATATTACATCAAAGTTCTACCTCTTCCTTGTCTCGCAATTAACTGGAATTTCATTTCTATCTGAGTAGAGACACAAGCCACCTACCTCAGTGGGTCATCTGTTCTCTAGCAGAACAATGACTTTGGGCCAGTTGGGGTTGTTTTAGTAACATGGTCAATGTTAGATATCTTGAAATCCTCAATCTTTAAAATGTGACACATGGGTAACCATATTATACAAAAGCCATGAGGCAGAGCCCATAGAAATCCATAATTATCTCCTCTTTGTTCCAAAAGAAACGTTGAAACCTATATATTTAACAACTATGATACATGGTAATATACGCAACCCGTTGTTTTCCACCTCTCTCCTTCCTGATTTCTATCCACTAACCTGCATTTGCAAAAGTTATAAGCTGGAGACTGAGAGAATATATGGGGAGGTATCACTCTATTGCTGTCTTCTGCTGTTCTACAGATGTCCACCACTGGCCACTGAGAGACGGGATCCTGGGCTAAACACACCTTTGGTTTGACTGCTTTTATGTTGCTATGTTCCTATTGTCTGTACAAGTCAGCTTGTGATTGCTAAATTCTTAGATTCTGTCCATACTGATATGCTCCAGTCCGAGGTGCAAACTCTGTAATTGTTCCTGAGCAGTTTGCTGTAATGCCAAGAACTGAGAACAAGGAAGCGGTGCTGGAATATGGAAATGTGAGAAGATATGATTGAGGGGATTAACCAACTACTGAAATAAGGATGGGAGCTGGAACAAGGTTTCAGAGAGATAGGGAACTAGGGTATAAGCCTCAAATGTGCCGGAATGTCTGTCTTCAGACTGTACGTTAGGATATATGTGAAAAGTGAAGACTGAGACATAGGCTGCTGGGCAGGTAGTAATGGAGAAGAGAAGGGAATGCGTGGTCCTTTTGAATGCAGGTTAGGATCCAGGATTCCCAAGTTAGCTGGTAAAAAGACAATATAAAATATTAGTTTATCTCTCCCTGATGTCTGAGCTGCACACAATTCACAGATGATAGTTTTCTCCTGCTTTTACTTGCTATTAGCTTGTGCCACCAGAATTTGTTCTATAAACTCCTGAGTTTTGAACTTTTTGGATGAGCCCCAGGGATGTAAAATTGCTTTGATAAGATAGAATTTCTGATGGTTGTTTTTCTAGATTGCCTTTTAGGAAGTTACCTCCTAAACATAATTTGGAGAGTGTTAAGATTACAGAGACAAACATTCAAAAAGTAGAGAGCACTTGAACTCAAGCTGCTTGTGAAAACGTAATTCATACTCCTGGAATATATGTACTATGATACAGTCTTTTATTTATGAGATCACATACTATTTTTACCACAGGCCATTCCTTCCTTCAGTACACAGGATACCTAGTGTTCAGAGTATGAGGTCATGAAGCAGCCTGTTGTTTGTATGACCCTTTCCTCATTTAGTACAAAAGCCACATGGTGCAGTGACTGAGGCAGAAGATTTCAAGAAGAAAAAGTTGGTCGTGTGTTTTGGACAGAAGACCATCTCCTGAACAGCTGGATTCCCTCCTTGTCTCATTTCAATGAATCCTGCATGAGGCTGAAACTCATTTAATTCAGATTTGGGATAGGCAATGAGAGATACGTATTTTTCACTTCCTAGGTACCCAGCCTCATGCTCTGGAGACTTCTCAACTGCAAGCGAAGTTGATGTCAGATGTGATTGCCAAATGAAGTGTAAAAATAAATGCTATATCCTTGACAAATGTAGCCATCCAAAACAGGCAGACAAAATAACACATATTTTTGACACTAATATGATTGTACCTTAGTTCTCTGTGTATAAAATGGGGATAAACGGACTAACGTTTGTGAAGCTGTCATCTGCCACTGACAGGTGTCAAAAGAATCACAGAATTCTAGAATATCCTGAGTTGGAAGGGACCCACAAGAATCATGGAGTCCAGCTCCTGACTCCACACAGGGCAACCCAAAAGATAAACCATATATCTAAGAGTGTTGTCCAAACGCTTCTTGAACACCGACAGGCTTGGGGCCACAAACACTTTCCCAGGGAGCTTGTTTCAGTGCTTGACCACCCTTCTCAGTGAAGAGCTTTTTCCTAATATCCAGTCTGAACTTAACCTGACACAGCTTTAAGTCATTCCCTTACGTCCTGTCACCAGACAATAAAGAGAAGAGATCAGCACCTCCCTCTCTGTTCCCCGTCATGAGGAAGGTGTAGACAGCAACGAGTCTCCTCTTCTCTAAGCTGAACAAACCTAGTCTCCTCAGCCGCTCCTCATAAGTCATGCCTTCTAGTCCCTTCACTGTCTTTGTTGCCCTCCTTTGGACACATTCTAATACTTTTATATCCTTCTTCTGTTCTGGAGCCCAAAAACTCCACGCAGTACTCAGGGTGAGGCCACACCAATGGTGAGTGTAGTGGGACAATTACTTCTTTTGACCATTTAGCTATACTGTGCCCAACGCACCCCAGGACACGGCTGGCCCTTGTGGCTGCCAGGGCACAGTATTGACTCATATCGAGCTTATCTTCAACCAAAACCCCCAGATCCCTTTCTGCAGGTTGTGCTTGCACTCCAGGCTCTTGTCCCCTAGTATATATATACATCCTGGATCACACCACCCCAAGGAAAATTATTTAGAGCACGAAATGGTGTTTCTTAAAAAAAGCATGAGCTGAATACCCTAATACAGGGACAAAAAAAAAAGTTGAAGGGTATTCATGGATGTTATTCACCTTATATGCTGAATGAGACAGTGAAGTAAAAAGGAGTATTAGTGCAATTTGGGAATATGACATAATGCATATGCTCAAATGTGCATTGCCAATTATTAACTAGTTCAATGGGTGGAAGCACAGGAGCAGGTCTGAAGGTGGGATCACAGGGTGGGAATTTTTGAGTCTGACTCAGCATAAGCTGACAAAATGGGAGGAGGAGCTGCCTGTTGAGCTGAGCATAAGTAGCAAGACTCAAAGACAGGAGACAGCAGGTCCAGGGAGTGGAGAGTATGGCAGGCATTTCTCAAAAGCCATGTCACGAATTGGCTGTGATTTTCACAGTTGGCTTTTTTAGAACTGATCTGAAGTTGCATGGGCATGTAGGGAATGTCACATTTCCCAACCTGCAGGCATCTGACTTTGCAAACTTTCTACTGCTTGTTACTTTTCTGTGTATAGCAGATTAATTCATAATGTAGAACACAAGAATGGTTTAGAATGAAATGAAGAAATGTTTATGAAAAATATTATAGAGTAAGAGCAAGAGATTGAAGGGAAGGTACCTTAAGAGCCACTAGAAAGTTAGAAGGGAATGATGGACCATTGAAGGACCACAGAAGTAAAGAGAAGACCGCAACAGATTCAGAATTGGGGTGGGGGTGCACCAGTGAGGGGACTGCACTTGAGGATCAAGCACTGGGTAACGCAATGAAGAAGGAAGAAAAATTTTGGGCGTGTGGAAAAGATGCTGCAATATGATGACAGATGGTTCAAGAATAAGAATTTTAGTTCTCTAGACACCAAGTGAAAGTCTGATTTTGCACTCATTCTAAAGGAAGAAAGGAAAGGCCAGTAAGGAATCTTAGGAGAGTCTCATCACACAATCTTGTCTTCATGGAAAGTAGGGGTGGATCCTTCCCATTTGCAAGCCTCTGTGCGGCACATATTTTGAGTCTCATGGCAAGGGAGGGACTATGCTGTCTAGCATACTCTCCCAACCACCTTATAGTTCAAGGAAGCCCTGGTGGAAAGATCCTGTAGTAAATTTCCTGACCATGTCCTGCCCTAACTCATTTTTCCAAATGGCCTTTTGGCATATAAACCAGCAATCCATTAATCCAGTCTGAAGGTGCTGATGACCATGGTACAGTCCTCATCCAACAGAAAAGGACAAGTTGCCTAAAAAAGCAACTTTGATCATCAGTAGAACAGACTCAGACACTTTGAATGAAACTGAAAAAAAATGGCTTTGCTTTGAAAATGAAAAGGTTTGTAAAAAATTACCATTTTCTCCAGTTTTTGTCTATGAAGTATGCGTCAAAATATTGTCAAAACTATCATCACAGTGACTTGCAGTAAGAGAATTTTATTATGATTTTTAATAATTTGATTTTTAATTAATTTTCCTACAATAAATTTCTTAAAGAATGTTTTAAAAACTGACTAATTTTGAGCCTTATGAAACAGAATTCACATCACAGTTTCATATTTTGCCTTTTTTTTTTTTCCCCTCGGCCACCTCTAAACATTGCTAATAACCAATTAAAAATTACATTGTGGATCTTACTGAGATAAAGCAGAAGCCAGGTCACCAGTCAAAAACTATTCGTTCCTTTTAATATATGTACCATCATTTTGACTTATGCAGGCTAGCAGTTGCAGCTTCACAAATGGGATATACATTGTTCCCCTGTGCTTCCCACTGCACCCTCTTATCTGGCACTATCACTCGTCTGGTTGCACATGCAGTGAGATCAACGTGTTGGTCCAACTGAAAATTGGCCAATTTTTAGCCACATGAATGCTCATGTCAGCGTAGAAAGGTGACAGGAATTTATAGCCAGTCATTGAGGAGAGGACAGGACCGCTACTTTTGGCAGCAGCTTCATCACACAGCAACTTGCCTGTGGTGAAACCACACACTAAACTTCGTGGAGCCCGATTTTATTCAAGCTCCTTAGTATGAGAAATACCAGGAAAATAAAGGAATACCATAAGCCACATTTAATGCAAAGAAACACAGTTGAAGGTTCCTGTATATCGAAGCCCTTTATTTCAACACTGTTCTTACAAACCCCATAGGAGGAGATCTTCAACCTACAACTAGAAAGATCTTGTTTAGGAGAAGACTAGAAAAGGTTTGATTCACCAAATCTAATACTTGATTTATGTTTGTGATCAAATAGTTTTAGGGATCCACTAATGAAAACCGAGAAAGAAATTGGATTTAGAAACAGTAAGGAATTTTCTTTATATATACAAATACATACACAGATGCTGCTCCAAAGATAGGTTATGGTAAGATGAGAAGCTGGGTTCATGCAACAACTCCCTCCTGCTGAAATGGAGTCATTCCGTCCTCCGTCAGGCTGCACGCTCTTCTCTGCTGTCTTTGTGGGGGCTTCAGTACCTGTCTGACACATAAGTCACTTCAACTCACTAAGGTGGCAAAAAGCTATTTGCTTTTTTTTCCCCCCTTAATTGGTTTAGTAGGTTGGAGAACAAATGTTATTAATGGTGGCAGGGCCCCAAATATAGCTGAATGTCATAGCTGACATCTTTTCTCAGCAAAATGTCACTAAAGCAACATGAAATGATGCTATTTTAGACTTGGACTTACAGTTTGAGGACAGTATAGAAAAGTTAGCTGTAGAAGATTATCCTAAAGTTGATTTGGTGTACATTGCATGGAAAGAAAACTAAAGCAGGTTTGTATCCAAGCCTCTTGACTTCATAAGGCAAATTTTGGTAAACCAAGGGACCTAGTTAATCAAGTCAACTAACTGAGGAGGTCAGGAGTTTGAAATGGGAACAATTTGCTGTTTCTTTGAGGGGCAGGTGCTAACACAGCGCATAGAAAGGATAACTGAGAATAAGTAGGGAGCTTTCAGGGAAAGAGGGACTCACTAGCAAAAAAAGCTTTGCTACACACAGAGAAGCACAGAGGTAAGATGATATTTTTCAGAGAAGAACAAGGGAAACAGCAGCAGGTAGTACCAAACAGGAGAGTGTCAAACTGGAGAGTGTCTGCTAGTAGATTTCTTTGGGAGTTATTCTTGGGATTGATCTTATTGTTTGGCAAAGAAAAGAAAATAAGCTTATTGCACTGGGTGGTTTCACAAAATTAGGCAGCATCATCAACACAGCTGCAGTGGGATGTCATATGGAAAAACAATGAATGACCTTGATGATTGAACTAATGGAAACACACCAAACTGCTGTAATACAAAATGCAAGGTGATGCACTTGGAGGATTATAAAAATGTTGCTGTTAATAGAGAACTTCCCCAGTAAATGCGTGGTGTAGAAAAGAAGGTAGTTACTGCTAGGGCAGATGGTTATCTAATGTAGCTGTGCAAATGGGCAACTGCACACTCAAGACTGACTGCGATATTTCATGGGGATATGAAAATATTAAAGTTCTGTACAATGTAGTAATTCAATTTAAAATGGAATATTATGGGAATTTGAACGCACATTCAAGATAGATGAGGTCAGATTGGGATAGGTGGCAATAAAGGCTGGTAGAATGACCAGTGGAATGAAGATCTGTTGAGCAAGAAGAGACTAAAAGATCTTTGTTTAGTCTAGCAAAAGGAAGGCTGAGAGGGAATAATATTACTGTCTATAAATATATCAGGGGTAAACACCAGGGAGGGAGAACAGCTATTTAAGCCAAAGAACGAATACTGGCACAAAAGCAAATGGATTCTCGAATAAATTTAGTCTGGAAATTAGGAGAAGGTTTCTAACCACCAAAACAATGAAGTTCTGGAATAGATTTGCAACAGGAGTAGGGAGTAAACATATCAAACTACTATTAAGATGAAGCTTGAAAAGTTTCTGGAAGGGATTATATGACACAGTTTCCTGTAATAGCAAGAAACTGGATTCAGTGACCTATGGAGTCCCTTCCAGTCTTAAGGTCCTATATTCTGTTTTGCACTGTCATTTCTTCTCCATAAAGACAAGAGGTTTATCCAACTGAAACCCTCAAATGTTTAGAAACTAATAAAAATTTTTTTGCAAGTAAAAATTACGTTGATTATTGCAAACTCATTGCAAATGATTTCAGAATAACACTTTATTGGGTATTACATTCTTAGTCTTTACTGTATTGGAATGCCTTCTGCGGGGAGGTTCCCCACTTTAGAACATAAGTTACTCTTTACTTTTTCAAAATTGAAATATGGGATGTGATGTAAGGGTCATTTAAAGACATATTATAGCATGCAATGAATAGTAATCTTATAGGATAGTGCATATTGTATCATTATTTGGCCTTTATGAAAGATCACTTTTGGTTAAATAAGCTGCAAATTAAACAGCTGAATGCAATTTATTTATAGATACATATTGATTTGTTTACAAACATTATGAAAAGTCTGTGTAGTTCACACAGACCATAATGAAAACCATAGGTAATGTTTTGTAGAAAGCATTTTTTCCCCAATTTTTTATAGTATAGGTTCTGTTATGTAGAGTACAAACTTATACACACATATGGTATCTTTTCATTAAGAGCTTTAGTCTATAAAGAATAACTGCAATGCCTAATGAAACTCAAAACAACAGAGGGACTATAGAATGAATATTATATAACAAAACCAGAATGATCAAGGTGTTACTGATCATAGGTGTTTTAAGATTCTACTTTTTTTTTATTTGGTTTTGTTTTTTTATTTTTTTTTCCTTCCACTACTATTTCTTGAAGTTGTGTTGGGCAACCAACTAGTAGACTAGAATTCCATTATGCCATGACCATGAAAACATGACACATTCCATTAACCAATACAGTTTGTCCACATCTCTTCTCTCTGTGATGGCCAAGGGGGGATTGAGGCTAAATAGACAAAGGAGTAAGATTAAGGACAGAAAAGAAAATGAAATATTGGCAGAAACAGTAGGGGAAGAACGCAGAGAAAAGAATAAGATAAAAGAGGATAAATAAAGCTGTGTAAGGCAGAGATTACAAGGCTTGTGGGGCAGGGCGGCATAGAAGACAACGATGACATGAAAGAAATTTTGGGGTCATGTACTTTACAAAGGTTTACACTCAATTTTCACTTCCACAGGTAATAGAAACACATAAACATGTCTATAAACATAAGTTTTATCTACATTCCAAATACTTTTTTTTTCCAAGCCAATCTTCAAATCAGTTGTAATAAACTGTGTTCTAAAGGGTTTAACGAATCTCTACTTTCTGAGTGTTGCATATATGAAGAAGCAAAGACATCTTGTTCCAAGTATTTCTTCGTCATTCCTCAGAACTGTCTTCTAGACATCCAGACAATTAGAGTGATGTAAACCTGAACAGCGTTCAGGCTGAAGAAGTCCTTCAGCCAAAGGAATATGTTTCCTTCTAATTCCGGAATAAATGCCACTATTTGTTATCATAGAAAAATATTGCTGATAGCAGTAGGTAGCTTTAAACTATGTTCATTCTATTCCTACAATATACTGTGCATTACCTGAAGGATGGCTTGGTAGTGTTCTGAAGATTCCTGCTCAAACATCAACTCTTAAAATATATGAGATTACTCCTTCTCAGTTCAAATACAGTAGACTGCTTTTTGAGACAGTTTTACTCCAAGACAGCTAGAAGGATGTCACTCTTCTTCTCAGTCATTGAGCATACTGTTGGTTCAGCTTTGTTGAATTTATCTACTGCCAGTCAATACATTTGACATATTTCAGTGAAGTTGCTGACATCAGGCCTGTCCATGAAAGCAGTGGTGTGGAGCCTATAAATACATCCATTTCAGATCTCTGGTGTTCATGAAGAAATTCTACTGCTTAGTGTTTGAGTTAGTGCTAACTCTTTCAAACCATAAAAAAGAATTACTTGATCTGGATTATTCTTAAAAATAATCTAAATTATACATGGTTTTACAGATAAAGATAAAGTTACATAGGTGTCTGAACACTCTCCTCCTTTCTCCTGATGTCAGTTGGAAAAATAATGGAAAAAATCACAGTGTATTTCATTATTTTTGTCTACACTTGAACATATGAATTAAAAAATAAGGTTATATGTCTATATGGGGACAAGGGTTCTCTGGATTTAAAGACTGTTATATAAAAATACATTTCAGTACAGTTCCAAAATTGCAAGCAAAACCATTAAAATTTCTGTTTGCACTGTATAATCTAAAACATTAATGAAAACGGTCTACTGCTACATTGCTACATAAAAGTCCTAGATAACAGTGTTAGGTAATGTCTATCGCTAGGGCAGTGGTAAGAGGAAGGTGCTCTTTGGTTACTTCTTTAATGACTAGTGAGAGTGATAGGTTTCACTTAACATGTTCTAAATTAGAAAACTACTCATTTTCTACCATCCACCTCTGATTGCATCAAAGTTCTTAGAAATGAGTGCTTAAGTCCTCTTGAATTTCTTTCTGAACTTCATCAGAACTTAAATGTTTATGGATAAGCAGTGTTGTAGAACAAAAGATGTCTTCCAGAGATGTGCAAGTGGAAAGGTTGGGAAATATGTAATGTGGAAGATGACTTAACGTGGTTTTGGCTTTTATCAACTGAGAAGATATTCAAAGCTAATAATAGAAATGGTCAAGAACCAGCTGATCTGATGGATTCAATGTTGAAATTCCAACCGCTGTCTGGTTACTATGAACAGAATTAGCTGAACGGTGTGACGCCGTAGAACAAAGTTCATGAATTTCCAGGGCAACTTTGAGGAGACCTTCAAAACGGGCAGTGATTCATCTCCACGGCACTCTCTTCCTTGGCAGTGGTTGTGTTGGAGCTGCTCCGCCATCAGCTCACCTCCTTCTTCCAGGCACAAGCAATGGCGGTGCAAGCTACCACCACCCCTGAGGTAACTCTCTCCCCCCACACCAAGCAGCCCTTTCAAACTTCATCTAACAGCTAGGATGGTGTGAAAAAACCCCATCGATTCCCACCAAAAACTTCGTTGGAGAAGCTTTTGGCTTGAATCGTTGACTGAAGGCTGTGTCTCCGGGTGGGACCATTAGGAAGAAATTAGATGCGTTGTTGCGACAATAGAAGATAGAAAATGCCTGGTCTCTCCCACACATGAAAATTATTACCCAAAACACACCAAGGGTGGTGGAGGAAGGAGCCAGCCCTTACGTGACGGCTGATCCCGCGGGCGCCCGCCAGCTCCGGGCTGGGAATGGCGCCAGCGGCTCGAACCCGTCTCCTTGCGCATGGCTCTCTCCAGGGGACAGGGCTCCGCGTGGTTGACAGGAATGGGCACCGGCTAGAGGAGGCAGGGCGGGAGTCTGCTTGCTCGCTCGCTCTCCCTCTTCTGGGCGGAGGAGGATGAGCCCACGGGGCAGAGCGGGGCCAGCGCGCAAGGCGGGAGGCTGGGCTGGCCAGGTCCTCGAAGGAGCGGGCGTTGAGTGCCATGGCCAGCGCGGGGGGAAGGAGCCGCGCAAGGGAAGTGCGCATCCTCCATTTTGGCGGAGGGCGGGCGGAGAGCTTGGCTCCCGGCGCCTGGCGGCCGTCGCCGCCCGCAGCGCTCCTCCCCACCCCGCGGCGCTGCCCGGGGGCACCCGGCTCCTCTTCCCGCGGGGAGCCGAGCAGAGGCGCCTCAAATGGACGCCCCGCTGCGCCGCACGTTGGTTCGAATTGGTCCCAACCTCCCCGCAGCAGCTCTCGACAAAATGGAGGACGCCACCACTGCTACCACCACCACCACCACCACCACCACCAGCAGCTCTTCCAGGAGCCATGTCGGCGGCTGACATGGCGCCCGCCCCCGCAGCGGGTGGGGGCAGGAGGGCGTCCCGGGGCGAGGGCGGCGAGGAGGCTCCACTCGGCGGGGCAGGCTGCGGGGGAGGCGCCCGCCTTGGGGGGACGTGCGCTCCCTCCCTGTCCCCTGTGGGAGCGCTTCCATTATCCACGCTCTGTCCC
>KZ506119.1:117846-139639 GCA_002844005.1 Limosa lapponica baueri
CGGATTTATTCTGAGCTTCTGAAATTGCCAACCTCATGAAAGATGCTAAGAGTTTGTATGGCCTGTTACCGTTTAATAAAGTGGCCTGTTCTAAACCTTGACTTACTACTAGAATTTTAAAATTTTAATGATAATTTTTTAACTCTTATCATGTCTTGAATGTAAGGCTAGTATCTAATTTTACTACTGATTCATTATACATTTAGTCTTAACAACTGTTAAGACTAGACAACAACTTAAAAACTGTTCTGCTTTTCTTGATGTTTCTTCATGTTAAAAAAGTTACTTCTAAGAGTGATCAAGGCAAATAATGCTTTGGAAGGAGAGGGGCTGTTGTGTTGGAAGGGAGTGAAAAAGGGTGTTGTGTTCTGAAGCTGGTTTGAAAAAATTATTGCAGCTTTGTGTGGCTGCCTATGAAAAGATGACAATACTGCCAAGAACAGCTGTATAGCTAAGATTCAGTAAACCTCAATAAGGAGTTGCCAGCTGGTTTGTGAATTGCACTACCCTCTTGAACAAAAGCATCCTAGTAGATGGCACATTGTCCTCCTCCAACTGTGGCGGCAGGGGTGGTGGTGCAGCCTTTTCTCTAGCACATGACTGGAGGTAAAAAGTGTATCCTGTGGCATGTCATAGGCCATTGCCTGAGGGAATGTATTCGGTGCTTAGTGCTGCAAAGTTAGCTCTAGGAACTGAACTCCTCAGCCACGGTTTGTGAACTGAGGGTGATGATGGGATGTTATTAGGTAGTTAAAATAAATAACTTGTTTTAATAAAAGACTGTCTTGATTGGAGTATCTAATTAATTTGATGTATTGTTTTATTGTTATTAATCCTCTTGGACCCCAAATATATGATTGCATTCTACTGTTGCTTACCCTGGAATAGTATGCTAAGAGGGATTTGCATCAGCAAGAATGTACAAATGCCAGTGAAACAGTGAAAGCAAGTTTGTCTTCTACATAGCTTGTCCAAGTGTATGGAGGGATGTGCAACCAAAACTGGTATAACCTCTTTCAGGTTTTTGCTGGCTTTCCTTTCTTTTTTTTTTTTTTCCTTTTGTCCAGCAGCATCATGAACAGTCTTGCATTGTTACAGTAGCTTTCATTTTGGTTTTGAGGACTAAATGCAGAATTACTGAAGTTTTGTTGTCTTGTGTTGGAATTTGCAACCAATTGATATGCTCTGCAACAAAAGCAGAATGAGGACTTCTGTGAAGAACTTATATCAAGTATTGTTACTAATGGAAAATCCACCGTTCATGGAGAATTATTTCTTTTTTCCAGAAGACAAGTAAATCACCAATAACAATGAACTCAACTTAGCTGTGGAAAGGGATTGAAATTTGGAGTTCAGAAGAGTTCAAAAGACTACAAACTGTTCTTTCTGAGAAGTTTGAGGTATTACTTGCCTCATGAGGCCCTTTAAGCCCTGTATGCTACAGGAGTTTTATTGTCTGCTGAAATTGTTGAGCTTAACTCAACAGTTGAAAGTGCTTTTTTTTGCAACTTCTTTTTAACTTTGTTTCAATGATTTAATCTTACTAGGTGAACGCTCCAGGAGGATAACCGAGTTTCTGAGAGGTTAGATTTCAGAGGAAAGTTAGGTTTTCTTCCATGCTTGTAGCCTACCCGACATGCTGCGGGCAAATATGGCTGGCAGTAGATGCTTAATTGGTATGTAAATGATGTGCTCCATTTAGGTGCTAGTATTAAAATTCTTCATTTTGGACCAAGATTTGTAAGTTTGTCAGGTAGTGTTTTGTACTTCTAAGAGAAATTAAATTTTAGTTAGAAGGGAGCAGAGTGAGACTTCTGGAATGAAGTTGCATGGTATGTCTACTTCAGTTAACATTTTGACTATATTGATTTTTATATTATAGTTTTCCAGGTGCGCAATGGCTTTCCAGGGCCTCCTGTTTGTTGCCCATGCTGCATGTGTTGGTGTAGTTGCACTTCAGTTGGGTCATTGCATGGTGGGTTTTTTTGTGTGTTGGTTTTTTTTTTTGTTTGTTTGTTTTTTAAGAGAAGCCCTAATTCCTATGTGACTGTTCTCAGGTGCTTCTGTGGTTTATACTGCATCAACAAACCTTGCATATTTGTTTCTCTGTGGATCTTCATCCTTCTTCATCCTTTACCCCAACTGAGATCACTGAGGAGCGCTCATTGCTGCTCTGGTTGGCTTGGCTGAATATGAGCTGGCAGTGTGCCCAGGTGGCCAACAGCATTCTGTCTTGTATCAGAGATAGTGTGGCCATCAGGACTAGGGAAGTGGTTGTCCCTCTGTACTGGTGCTGGTGAGGCCCCACATTGCACACTGTATTCAGTTTTGGGCCCCTCGCTACAAGAAAGACATTGAGGTGCTGGGGTGTGTCTAGAGAAGAGCAGTGAAGCTGGTGAACGGTTTAGAGAACAAGTCCCATGAGGAATGGCTGAGGGAACTGGGGTTGTTTAGCCTGGAGAAAAGGAGGCTGAGGGGGAGACCTTATTGCTCTCTATGACTACCTGAAAGGAGGTTGTAGTGAGGTGGTGGTCGTTGATCTCTTCTCCCAAGTAACAAGCAATAGGACAAGAGGAGACAGCCTCAAGTTGCACAGGGGGAGGTTTAGATTGGATATTGGGAAAAAATTTCTTCACTGAAAGGGCTGTCAAGCATTGCAAGAGGCTGCCCAGGGAAGTGGTTGAGTCACCATCCCTGGAGGTATTTAAAAGATGAGTAGATGTGGTGCTGAGGGACATGGTTTAGTGGTGGAGTTGGCATTGTTAGATTAAGGGTTGGACTTGATGATCTCAAGGGTCTTTTCAACCTAAATGATGCTATGATTTCAGGGCCATTTATTTGTACTTAAATTATTCTGGCAATTAAAGGCTTTTGTCTTCTGTGATCTTCCAGAATTTATCAATTTTAAGACAAAACCCGAATTCTGTGAAACTCTGTGCCACTAGAGTTCAATAGGTTCACACACACAAAATCTGATTATATGTCTGTATAGATGAGAACATCAGCAGTTGCAATAGATGAGATCAACAACTGTGGTTTATAGACAGGTTAGATCCTAACTGTCCATGGATTCTTATGCCTTCACCTGAAGTATTTCATGGATTGGACATGTCAATGATGAACATTGTTTTCTTACTCCAGTTTGCTATCAGAATAAAATTGTTTCAATCAATGGTTATAATACAACAATTTCAGATTTTACTAATCCAACATAAATAAAATTAAAAAAGATTATTCAGTTTTCTGGTCAGCTGAGAGTCTCCAGTGACATGATTGCCACCAATGTATTTTTCAAACTGTTCTGTGTTGGGACAGTATTTACGCTTTGTAATTTTTTCCTAATGCTTAAGCACTCTACCTTTCTCTGTGTTTCCCGAGCTTTTTGGATCTACCTTCACCTTAACTTCTTTCTCTGCCCCTTTTACCATCAGTCACTGGAGAATAATCTGATGGGGGTGTCAGGAATTCATCACTGGGGCAGGGGTCCAGAAGCAAGTGTTCAGTGCTCGGAACAGAGTAGCTGCAGTAATGGCTTGAAAGGTGCTTGGGCATTGCCAGCGCTCTCCCCAGCCATACTGAGCGTCAGTAGCATAAGAGGATTGTGGTGGTGTGTATGTTTGTTTAAGATTGTCTTAGATGAGACTACTTAATTGTGCGTCACTGTTGCTCGGAAAGGATAGTTTTAGATCTCCAAAATACTGAACGCTTAAATGGTACTGCTTTACCTAAAATAAATGAACTTAACTGTACAGTTGAGATGCATAAACATTTTTCCTTAACTCTTACTAGACTATCAGAATCCTTCAGTTTGTATCACTGTAACTTCTCAAACCCGTAATACCTAAATTTGTGTACCTAGTGCTGTACAAAAGTCTGTCAAGGAATAGTCCCTACTCATTAGTTTTAATACTTGCTGACATGTGCTAAGAAGGATGTCATCTTAATTCCACCTTTTCCCCTGTTCAATAGATTGTGTGAAGTAGTGATGTACACTTGGTCACACACTCTTTTAACTGATAGGGCAACAGCTGCTTTGATCCTTGCACGGTAGCTCACCAGTCTAGCTCTTGGGGGGCTGGCAAAGACAGTGAATCACTAGGCGAGGACAGTGGCGTTCTGGAAGGGTTCGTATTGGTTTCTGTGTGCAGTTTCTACAATTCTTTTGTTGTGAAAGATGGCGTTAGAAGATGATAAAATTGACATAAACCATAGAATAACTATGCACATAATTTTCTAATTTAGACCTGTTGCAGCTCATGGTCACTTTTGGAAACATGGACCTGTTTGTTTTCCTCCTGCAGACTTTTGTTGAAAGCATATTGGAATTTTGTATTCCTTTAGGCTCCTCTGTGTAATACAACCCTACTAAACCTTAACCAAAAGCGCACTCATGATGCAACTATCCTTTTTTCCTTCTTTTTTTTTCTCCTCTCTCCTTGAAAGTTTAACTGTGGTGAAAACCTTGTTTCTGGAGTTCCTTTCCTTTAGATCCCTGTAAGACCTCTCTAGTTTGGCATTTACCCCTAATATTGCATCAAGTTTCTCTAAGTTTTTGCTAATCTCATCCATAGACCTCAGCTATCATCTCTGTATGGATGACCTTCAGCTCTTTCTTCCAGGCTTGCTGCCTTCTATACCAGTTAAATCTCAGTTTGTACTTCTGACTTCTCGTGGATGTCTGACCTTTAGCTCAGGCTGCTATCACAAAGGCAATCCTTCCTCCCCAAAAGGAAAACTCTGTGCTGTCTGTCACTTGTAGACAGCACTGTCATGAGGTCTTTGGTATAAGCCTGTAATCTAGCCCTTGTTTTAGACACAGCACATGCTACTCTTCTAACAGACTGCAGATTTCTTCCATATAGTAAGCTGTCTCTCAATTGCTAATAAACAATTAAGTGTTCGTTATACAGTTGTGTTAATAAATCACATGACTGAATCTTATACCTTGCCTTTGGTGTCTGTATCTTGTAGCAGTTTTTCTTTTGGTTGTGGTAAAAATGATCCTGCTCTGTTGATACGGGTTTAGAATCCTGAACAAGACTGCTTTCCTCCTCTTCTGCTCTGACTGTCTGGTCTTTTTGCATCTTGTATTCTATGGCTGTAAAAGTAACGTGTTACCTTCAAATTAAAGTTGGTTTTTAGCTGTGAAGGATATACCTATCTTCTTTTGTTGTTGTTAATGGGATTTTAAGTGTTGTTTAGGCGGTTACATCATGGGCAGTTAAATGCTTTTGTTCGTTCTCCTGTGATGCTCCTTCTGCTTGGAGAAGTTCCCTGCCTGCACCCTTCGAAGCAGTTGGAACCACAGATGTGGCACTTCAGGGCATGCTCTAGTGGCTGAGATTGTAGGGGTTTTTTTGTGTGTGTATGGTTGGACTCCAGAGGTCCTTTCCAATCATGATTCTGTGATTCTGGTCATGCAAAAGAAGCTAACTTTAGGAAACAAAGCCTACTAAAACCCAAACCAAACCACCACCTTTCCTGACATTCTGGGACTCAAACATGCTGTCCTTAGAACAAGAAGTAATTCCAACCGTTGTTGATGGTGGTGCTGTTTCCTTGTATTCTCCTTTTTGTCTCTCTCCATCTGCTGTCCCTTATGTTTAGCTTGTTTGGTCTTTGAACAGTCTTACGCCGTGTTTGTACGGTGGCTAGCATAATGGAGTCTAGCTTTGGCTCCTAGGAGTCTGTGATAAGAGTTGCAACATATGGGTGTGGTATCAGTGTATTTTTTTATTTTTTATTTTTTTTTTAATGCATGTGTGGAAAGGGGAAGAAGACCTAGTGTTCTGTTACACCTGAAATCATTTAATGATTTTGTTTGAGCAAGGATTGATGCTTAATATATCAAGCTATATATATGTTTAAGAACTGTTACTAAGCTGGAAGAATTTACCAGAGATCTTTTGAGTTAATAGCTAGTATTTCTGTGTGAATGGGTTTTGAGGGGGTTTGTTTATTTTGTTTTTCTTGTAGTGGTTGTGTTATTTTTGAAAAGTGTTCATTCAACACGTGAGGTTTTGTTCTGGTGCCTCTTTAAAGAAGCCAAGTAGTATGTAGAAAGGCCAGGTAAGAAGTTCTTCGTAATATTTATAATTAAAAAAATTGTAATTTAGAAATGATAGAAAATGGAGAGTGCAACAAAGGTTGTTCGTTTGTTTCTTAATGGACATGAATGTTGAATATATCTTGGAATTGTTGCCGTTGTCACTGTGTTTGGCCATCATTACGTATACTTCTGTCCAAAGAATTAATAGAAATACTGAGATGGTCTGATGGATATTGTGTATATAACAGCAATTATGTCCTGGACTAAGTCCAGTATTTTTTAATAATTAAGAAGAATTGGATGCAGAGTTTGGAGAAGGTCTGTAAGAATAACTCAAGGAGGAGTGGAAAACATGCTTTCTATTAACAGACTTCAGAAACTCAGTCTATTCCTCAATTAAAAGAGAAGAGTTCAGGGTGTGGCTTAATCCTGGTCAAGGAGAGACTATGTGCCCAGTAACACAGTAGGTGATAGGGTGCTCTCCCTGACTCTTCCCCCATGTTAAAGGCTTAATTTCTGAGTGCTGATTATTTCCTGAGCAATACAAATTCAGACAGGGGACAGTGTGTAGGATAACTTTCAGTGGATAGGATAACTAAGAGTTGGAATAACTCACTGATGCATCACTTTCATCTTTTTAGGAAAAAGCTAAACGAGGATTTGAAAAGCTCCACGCTAGCAAAGTTAAATATGTTTTTGGTGAGGTTTTTTTGGTTGTTACTGTTTCTGTTTTGTTTTTTTGTAGGCTTAGAATACACTTTGTTCTGCAGGACTTTATTCCAGTTGCAGATTTGGACTCAAAAGATAAAATACTGGTTTAGAACAAATGTTTTATAGTGTATTTGTAATGGGGTTAAATTCAAATAAGCATATATACTTGGTTGCATGACCATTTAAACCAGCTTAATTTAGGGTTGTCATTGTCCTCTCTTTGTACCAATACTGCCTTTTCTGTTTTTGGTTTTTTTTTTTTTTTTGTTTTTTTTTTGGGGGGGGGGGGGGAGTCCGGGGGGAAGTCAGTTTAGCTCCATGAATCATCACAATGAAACTTTTTTCAGGAGAGCTGTGTAGGTGTTGGTGGTGGTTGCTGGTTTTTTGTATTTCAGCTTTCTACCCCGTGAGCTGCCCTGGTGGACTGGCTGTTGGGGCCTGTGAGCAGCTAGAGAGAAAGGGGGAGAAGCTTGTGGTGGAGACAGTGGGAGAAAGGAGTGGGAATTCAAAACCACAGTAGTCCTGTCCTAGACTGGATGTGGTTGTGGAAGCAGCCTTAGCAAATACAATATGCCTCATGTTGTTTAAAAATATAGCTACCTTTTGCTTTTTAAAACTAGTTTGGTAAACTGAAGTCGTGATTGCATAATTGTAACATACAACCAGTGAGCAAGTGCAGCTGTGAAAAGCTATCATACTTGTCTTGCTGACCATATCCATTCTTGCCTTGGATCCCATTTCCTGTCAGCCTTACCTCAGCATAGAACTTGAACTGTTTTGTGGTTGTTTTTTCTTTTCTTCCTCTTCCTTTTTTATCCCATTTTATTTATGTTGTTAAGATTTTCTTTCCTTTGTTACACTGTAGCTTCATTGGCTGTTCACTTGGTCATAGTCTACATGGGTTTCCCTCCTATATGTAGCATAGTATTCCCATACCCTCTTATATTTGGTTTTCCTTATTCTGAATTACTAGATGCATTGAAAGCTAATCACTACAGGTAAATTGTGTTGAAGAAGCTTGTCCATACTGGGCCAAAAATACTAGGTTGTTAGCTGATACTTGGGTATTTCTCAGGGATGAAAAATCTGGTTGAGACTACTAGCTGGTGTTAGTTATTGATGACAAGGAAAATGGTCTGTCTACAAACTTTTTGTTCATTTACGAACTATGGCATGACAGTTTTCCCCTTCCAAGCGCATGCAAAAGTAAAAGGAAAGGCTTTTAAAAGCATTAGTAAAAAAGATGGGTGTGCTGTTAGGCCATTAGGTTACTAATTATCCATGCAGAGTTACTATTTTCATGAGCTGGACCTATATGAGTGTAGACTGCATACTAGTTTAAAATAAAGATTCAAGAAACAAACAAGAGGAAGTAGTAGTGAAGAATAATGTTACAAGTCCTTGTTGATAATTAGTAAAGCATCATCATTTCCAAAATGTATGGCAGTAGTACAGTCTGGGCACTGATAGGGTAGAAAGCAGCTCCTGGTAGTGCTGATAGACAGCAAGTTGAACATAAATAACGCACCCTTGCAGGGATGAATGCAAACAGCCTACTGGGCTGAATAAAGCAAGACTGTAGCCAGCAGTTTGAAGGAAGTGATCATTCCCCATTGTTTGATAACTTGGGAGACCACATCTACAGTGTTTAGTTTACTTTTGGGTAGCCGCTGTTATAATAAACAGCACTCAGAGGAGGGCCACCAGCTGAGAGGGATGGGTGTGTTCAGTCTAAAGAGGCTGGAGGAACATGTTAGTGCTGTCTTCAAGTAATTAATGGGAGAGTATAAAGAAGATGAAGCCAGACTCTTCTCAGAGATGCATGTTGATAGGTAACGGGCATAAGTTGCAACAAGGAAAATTCTGAATATGTAAGGTAATAAAACATTGGAAGAGGGTGTCCAGAGAGGCTGGGAAATCTGTATTCTTATAGATAGATATTCAGAACTCTGTTGAATGTGACCCTAACAATGTGACAACTTCAAAGATGGATCTTGTTTCTAATTTGTCACTGCCTTGGGCTGGGGTGGATTTGATAGGGTGATATCCAGAGGTCTCTCCCAACATCAGCTATTCTATTAAACAGTGCTTAAGCTAAGTCTGATATCATTTAGTCACCAGGAAGATGCTCTCCATTGGTATTACAGTGCTTATAGTTAATTTGATCACTTTTCCCCCCCATAAGACAAAGCTAAGAATTTGTGCTGTTTGGGTAAAATTATTAATAAAATGTAAATGCATGAAATACTGTTTAAAAATAATTTCTTAAAATTGCCTTAAATGTAGTAGTAGTTAATGAATTGGTCTGGTTTTGCATGTGTAGTTCTACAGGATGCATTAATCCTCTTGCATTTGAGATTTCTCTTTCCTGTCTCTGGTTGTTTTTTCAGATTTTATTGGTTTATACATTATTGGCTGTACCCCTAATTTCTTGTAACTTTACAAATCCGAAAGATTGCATGGTTACAGGTTAGTGTAGTCACTAATCTTGATACAGTTGTATCAAAAGTATAGCCAATGCAACTATATCTCTTATGAAAGAGAAGTAGAATATTTGCTTAGTTATAGAGCCTTTTCTCATTAGTATCTATCAAATCCTGTGTCCTAGAACGTGTAATAATTAAAAGCTGTTTTAAAAGGATTATACATCTTGTGTATTGCTATCTCAATTTAATTTCTTGAATGCTAGCAAAAGATAGGGACTTCATAGATTTGAATTCTCAATCAATCTTTATTGGTCCCTGTGGAGGAAGAGGAAGGCATGTTTTTGAAATGCGTGCTGCGACCCACGGACACTTATTACTGGTCTATATTCCATTGCCCAGTCCAGACACCTAAATAACTTTACTATTCTCAGTTCTGTTTCTGATTTAGCCATTCAGTATGTATTTTTTTCCTACTAAGCATTACATTTTTTAAAAATTAAGATATGTCAAATGACAACTTAGTCTCTTTCCATGCTGTATTAAGGCCACCTTCTACTATTTATTTTTACTTTACAGTGTTTTACTTGCCCTTTTCCTATTTTCATATCTTTAGCATAGTGTTTCTCTACTGTTACTGTACTGCTCCCTTTCTACTTAGGTCATCTTTCAAGTCTGTTGCTGTGGTCTTATGTTACCTACTTTCCTGGAAATAGATATGCATTTGGCTATAAGTAATAGATAAGCATTTAGATATAAATGTGGGTCCTTCTGTGGGTTCTTGGGTTCTTTGTTTTGTTTCACCTTTCTATTCCGTTATATATAAAGGATATCGTTAAGCAGCATGTTGCCGCTTGAGTAGTAAGGAGGTAAAATTTACTGTCTGCCACATGACGTGGAATGGCTTTTAAGGGTAGAAGTGGTGCTGGGTTCTTGCTGATCAGCACCTTTTCATGATTAAACAGCCATGAAATACATTGAAAGTGTGTGTATGGAGGAGACATGTCAATAAGGCTGCCCTAAAATTTATACATAGTTACTCAACGTTATGATTTTGATTTGCCATGACTTGCTATGTCAAGTGCTGCTTATTCCTCTGTGAGTAACCTTGAAAATGATAGGTGCTTGGTGGATTCACTTGCATTCAAGATTGACCATGAATACAACCAAGTTTGAGATTGACCCTGAATTTTCATTCTGTTCATGCATACAGGGAAGCAATTCTTAGCACTGGTTGAGTAGGAAGACCCAAGAAAGAGGCTGTGTTAAATAAAGGTATTCAAATGTTCCTGGAAGCATCAGTTGGAAGCCAGGTATCAGCATTCACACCTAACACTGGTGGCTTCAGTGCAGTTAAGATGCGCAGGAGATACCAAAGTTTGCATGTTTTCAGTAAGCTTTAGTCTGTGTGTAAATAGTTTCTCTTTTGAATAAGCCCAAAACTTACTGACTCAAATGCTTCACAACTATTTCTTTCAATACGTAGATCTTGCCTTTTTACTGTTCTTAGTTACAGGTCTTCGCATGCACATGCTTTTCTCTTAAATTTCCTGAAAACGCTATGACAAACACATTTTGGGTGTTACATAATGACTTTTAGCAAGCTAACTTCTTTAATCTGTACAACTGCTTTGAAAATCTGGGGAAAAACTGAAATTTCAAGCAGCTCCAAACCTACTGGAAAATGAATTCTGGAGTAGTGTCTCTGTGCTGAAGTAATGAGACCTCAGTAATGGTGGTAGGCAGACAATGGACAGGTTAGATTTGTGGACCTAAACTTAGTATTATGTTCCTGAAAGCTCTTACTTGTGTTCTGAAAAAGCAACAATATAAATATATTGAACAGTTAGTGTTAAATATTATTCAGACTCTTGGTTAATATTTTTTAATTGTATAACATTTTAAGAAAGACCCTTCTTTTATTTTGGTGTTGTGAATACTTGCACTTGAGTTTTGCCCGAACTATACAAGTATTTACATTGAACTCACCACCATGATTGGTGTGTGAAGCTGGTAGACTGAGGAAGTAGTTGTGTCATTGTGGCCTTGAAGTAGTAAGTTAAGTTTGCTTAAAGTTCTACTAGTTTCAGATACCCTACTGATGGTGACCAGTGGATGTACACATGCTTTAATATTCAGTCTGTTGCTGCTTGTCAGTTAGCATGTGCATTTTGGAGTGTTTTATGCAGTATTTAATGTCAGGATAGTGCAGTTCAGTCTGTGGCTATAGGCTTGTCACTACTATTCTGTCTGCTAAAACAATCTCTACACTGGAGTTCAGAGCTGTGGCACTAACCTTGTTATGTTCAGGCATAGCTGTTAGTGTTGTTGCACAGAGATTTTTTGTTTTGGGGAACTGGTCTGGCTGGAAAGGACTCCAGCAGGAAAGTCCCTGTCAGCTGGATCAACTTTAGTCTGGCTCTGTGTGTGGCTGCAGAAACAGCTGTGCTACATGATAGCGTAACAAAATGGGTCTGTGGGCCTGATAACACTTCTGAAGGTCTACCTAGTTAAAGCTCTTGTTAGAGATGTAGAAGTTGACAGTAAATGAGAGCCAACATATACCTGACCCTAAAATGCTAGGGCTGATGAATGGCTGATGAACAGATAACCCTCAGAAAGGATATAAGGAGGAAAAAAAACCACAAACCAAAACCCCACCAAACCAAAAATACTAAATGTTTATAGTAAGAATATTCAACAAAAATGGTTTTATTTTGTGGTTGCCTGTGGTAAGAATTTTTTTTTTTTCCTAACATGAAGTTCTACTCAGGTGTCTGTCCATACACACAGTATATGTGTTTCACCGTAGACCTTGGGACTGGACTGCAGTAGCATCACTCAGATTTAGCCTAAAGCTGGCCTAAATTGCAGCCCTTTAAACATGTTGGGTTACTACAGCTTTTCTAGCATTTTTCATTCCTTACGAGTGGGTTTTTGGGCTAGTGGACTGCCTCAGTTGAACTGTAAAACAGCTATTTAGAGGTGATTTTTAATTGGAGTGGTTTACTTTCCTTTTGGGGTGAACTGTGGTGTACTGGGGTAAGCCATTGGGGTTCAGTTGATGGTTCATACCCCAAGAAAGCCATGGTATGTAGGTTGCATATGGTTGTATAGGGAACGAATGTTCCGGAGTTGTAGCAAGATGTGGCAGCATGCTGTTAGGCTAGAGAGCTTCATGATAGCTGCATACAGTCTTTACAATAGGCTGAGGTTTTGATCATCAGGCTTAACAAAAGTCAAGTGATAAAAAGTGACTTTCTGTAATAAGGAAGGATAAGAACTCTTGGAAATGGCTGAATTAAGGAATTAAATGATGTTATGGTCAAAGAAATTTCAGGGTCAGGAACTGATGATTAGAACCGCATAGCGTCACAGAACATTGAGATGTGTTCAGATTAGTCTCTTACCTAGTTATTTTGCCCTAAATGTGGACACCCATCGCCTAACTGAAGTCAACCTGACAGCAATAGGTCAAAATTCAGATTTTGGGTAAGTGGGTAAAGCTTCCATGAGGCTAGTGACATTTCTTTTGTATGTAAGGATATTATTATTCTTCCACTAGGTTAGAGTAATTGCTGTACTAGGTTAGTAGACAATTCAGTAACCTGTTTGCAACAGTGGTGTATATGAATAGAAACTTGGCAGATACAGCATGATTTTTCTGCAGGTGTATTCTGGTTTTCAGCAGCTGGCCAGCTAAGGGCTTCTGTGGAGTTGCCTTTGGACCACCCAGTCATCAGTGCATTTATTTTCATGTTTGCCCAGTCCCTATTTGAACTGGTTGCTTTTCTAGCCTCTGTAGCCTTCTACAGCAGTGACTCTCACAAGTAAGAAGAAAAGGTGTTTTTCTGCACAATAGATTATTAAAACTACTTAATTATTTCACTGAGCAGCTTCTTGTTTGTGTGTTGTAAGACACTGGGCATAGCGCTCTATTTATTTATTACGTTTGGGGTTTTTTTTTCCTTGCAGATTTATCATCTTCCTTGAGTTGTCTGTCTTTTCCAACAAGAAGACTTTTTCTTTAATATAAATTGTTCACATAACTCAGCTGTTTTTTCCCTTTTCCATCAAAAGGTGGTCACCTGAACATCTCATGGTAAAAAAACATAGCTCACCAGCATCATGTATATGTAGTGACAATTGTGTTCTGTATTGTTCTTGGTTCTTCTTTCATATTGCTTTTCCTCTTTGGTCGTTGATGATTGAGTAGATTTGAAAGAGTGAAGGAATTGCAGCTTGGATCTCAAACTTCCATTTTAGAGGAATTTCTATTTATGTAGTTAGCCTTTTGTCCCTGTTCGTTACCTTGCATTTATCGCTAGTGATTTTGCCTCCTGTACTGTCTGAGCATTCAGCACTCTGATACCCTTTTGTAATTCTTTACAGCCAGTTTCTGTTTTCAGCTGCTGTGGAACCCCCCTGGTAACTTCTCTTTATTCTGATAACAGAAATGTATGATATTTTTCTCTTTAAATAATTGCAAATCCCCCAGAAAACCCTTTCTCAAATCTTTATTATGGATAATTTCCACTGCAGTCTTCAGTGAGGAATGTGTTTGAACGCCTTTTGGAAGTCTTAAGTGCTATATACTGGTTTAATTGGGGTTGGTCAACCCCTCAAAAGATCTCTCTAGTAGTCCTGTGAGGCATTGCAAAATGTTAATTTTTTCCCCATGTATTATTTTTTCTTTTTTGTATTTATTCTGCTGTATTTTATATCAGTCTGTTTAGTGATGGAGATAGGACTGTAGTCTGTAATTATTTGGGTAATTGTTGTCACCTTCTGCTTAAGTAACTGGTTATAGATATTGAAACATAAGATTTCTGACGGTCTTTAGAAATCTGAAGTGAATGCCATGTGGCCCTAGTGATTTGTTCTAAAATCCTCTTCTATTAGAACTTTGATATGACATTTTTCCTTTGACTTGACCCCTAGAAAGAGGGCTTAGATGTGCTCTTCCCTGATCTTTTCCTTACTGAACATGAACGCAAAGAATTTATTCTGTGTTTTCTGCTTTGGTTCAGGCTTCTTGGGTACACTTCTTCTTTAGGATAATTTTACTGTTTGTAAAACTGGCAAGAGTTGTCATTTTCACAAACATTTGCTCTGACGTAGCTCAGTAGCCTGTCTTGAACCATGTCCAACAAAAGGTAACTATTAGGATAAGTGTATATAAAACTTCCCCCAGTACAATTCTGACATCTTTTAAGCTCAGAGACTTCCTTGTAGTAGTCTTTGTGGGTTTCTGTGGTCTTTGTAGATTGGTCATATGCTTAATATGATGAGGTTTTAAATGGCCTTCATGCTCTCAAGAAGCTTTTTGTTCTTCTAGCTGCTCCATTCTGTTTTCTTTTAACTGCATTTCTCACTCTTATGTTCTCCTTTTTGAAGTGAAATGCTGAAGTGAAATGTTGAAGTGAAATGTTTTTTTTATATTTTTATTTTTTATTCCCCTGGGAGTTTACATATGTTCTTCTGGAGGGCTATTTGGGTAACTTCATTTTCAACTATGTTGTGTTGCTTAGAATTAGATCAGGAGTTGGTTCTTTCCTCTTGTTGGTCTTCCAGCTGGTTGCAGTTGTCTGTGAGTTTTGGGGTTTTTTGGGTGTTTTTTTTTTTGTCTGCCCTGTTCCTTTGGTCTGCACAACAGTAGTTGAAGTCTTCAGTTATTACTTTGCAGTCTCTGTTGTTCCCCTTATCTCACATGTGCTGTCACTGTTGAGTGAAAGTGATTGATAGTATGCCATTAATATGTTATTTCTTCTAGTTTGGATATGGAATTTAAATGTATCACAGTACCTGTTGAGGTAAATAATTTAGTTAGGATATTGTGCTTTCCTAGCAGAAAGTAGTATTCGTTCACTGGGGCGAATCAATCACTCTCTTCTTGTTCCTATGTTTATACCTTAGTATAATACTGTCTCTTGAATTTTGTTCATGCATTCACTTTTGAAGATGTCTCAGTTATGTATTCTCTCAAAAGCAGTCTTTCAAGTTTTCCTTTTTTATTTTTAGGCTTCTAGCCTTTATGGAAGCACTTGCACGTGCTGGTCCTACTTTTGATGTCCATTTCAAGTGCCCTGTATTGGTGGAACTGTGGTTTTGACCAGATTTCAGTGACTCCTTTTGATTTTTGTGACTTTGATCCAAGTGTACAGAACCATGATGGCTTTTCTGTCACCTTCATCCCAGATGTTACTAATGGCAGTTAGTAAAGGCTTTCAAATTCTATTTTCTGCTTTTGTTAAAGCAGAGTTGATACTTTTTTTTTTTTTTTTAGGTAAACACATACCTCAATTTCTGCAGTTCATGACGAATTTAAAAATCTATTTTATCATTCAACAGTGGAGTTGACTTGGCCTATGGAACGTTACCTAGCTGGCTGTCTTAAAAGCTGTAGTATTTGCCATCCTTGTAGAGAAGTGCCTGCATTTTGCCTTTTATTTCTTCCAGCAATTAAGCCTTGAATGTAGCTATGGGTTTGTAATTTATTTCAACATGAAGACTTTTATAGATGAATGATTTAGCCTAATTTAAAAGGAGGACACACAAAGCCTTGTTCAGGAAGGGCTGTTGTATATTGGTAGTGCTTCTGTTTTCATCCAGGTATAATTTTGGTGCCTGTGTGCTACCACAAAGCCTTGAGCTTATTCTGCAGCTATATTGAACATGGATTTTCTGCACACTAGCTCTCATCAATTTGTGTTTTGTTGGGTTTTTTCAAAGTCTCAACAATACATCCAGTGATGAGTCTAATCAATCTTACAGGTTTCTATCAATTGTATTTCTATTGTTAAGCATCTTTTGCTGTTAACAGTTGATATGTGAGGTCTTTCCTTGTTTCCCATTCTAAACCTTTTCACTCTGTTCCTTTTTGGTAGTTGTTCATTCAGAAATACTGACTGTGACATTGCCTATGTAGTTTTTTGCGTTTCTTCTTGGTACTAGCAATTTTTTAAAAAATAAGCTACTTTGTTTTGCAAAATTTTTGGGGTAATTTTGTTGCTGAGTCTTGCAGAGGTAGGAGATGATATTTGTGAGGGAATATATGCAGATTTTACTTATGAATGTGCACTAACAGTTAAGCACATAAACTTTCCTTATTTTTATGTCATACCTTACAATAACTTTTTAAGAGCCTTTGTGTAAAAAAAAAAATATATATTTAGGCAAAAACATACATGTTTTGGGTCTTACCTTTGCTACATATTCTGTGCATGTACTATAATACAGCCAAGTCTATCTTTCTACTAAAGATATGTAAAAATAGGAATAGCAAAGGTTTGAGTGAGGCCCGAGTTGTCATCTTGGCATAGTCTCATTTCTACTTTGCTCCCATCTGTTCAGGTATATTTAAAACTTTATTAAAAGCTTTATGTGCTTGTGATGCTTTTGTCCTTGTGGAGAAAGAAAATACATGGAATGAACCTAGGAAACTATAAGAATCAGTGAAGTGAATGAATTCTTTTCAGCAAAAGCTGAGTTGTAGGGAAATCTAACTTTGAATTATTCAGCTCTAGAGGGAAAAATAAGATAGGTAAAAGAGAATATTGGATTAAATTAATCTTCGGTGTAACTGACTGATTTCCAGGGAGGTACAAGCCAACTGCATTGATAATACAATTCTTTTTGGTAAGAAAACCTCTTTCATTCCAATTGAATGTTACTGTTATTGTGGTTCAGATGCTATTACATAATGGCATTTGGCTGTAAGGCTAATATATGAAGGAATTAAAAGGTGGTCTCCTCTCTTCTAGGATTAATCTGGTTCACAGCTTTGCTGTTTGGTCCGTCCTGCCTCTTGTTCCCTCCCTCTCCCCCTGCTGCCACTTAGTTAATGGACAAAAGGGCTTGAATAATGTGTAAGTGCCTAGAAGAATATTTGAGCTTTATTCCTCTGGGCCTCTTTACTGTCCGGGGATTTTAAGGGCTATCCTCAAACAGTAAATAACTACACAAGTTGAGACTTTCTATTTTAAAAATTCTGCCAAGTGTGGGAAAGCTAATGACTGTTATAAAACCTGAAGAATAAATATAGGCTTGAACTTTGAACATTTTCAGTCTCTTGTGAATGTTCACATGTGTTGATATAAGTATGGATGCCTGAACCTGTGCTAAGTATTACTGCAGTGCATATATACAATTTGAAAATTACTAGCAATATAAGGTTTATATTGTGTTGTAAGCCTGATTTATAATGTGTGTCCTGTAATTTTCCTTTTGCTATATCTTAATTTTAGCATAGTATATTCTGCTGCAAGCATCAAGGTTGACATGATAAAAAGCAAAGAAATGTAACTGCTAAGGTTTCTTTTATTGATAGCTTAGTTTACTCAAACCATTTATTTCCTTAATGTTCTATTACAGGTATACTTCTCAATTCTAGTCTTTGATTACTTAATTGCAGTTATGTCTGTCTGTCTCTTACCAAATATTGTATTTTTTTCATCCGTCTATAAACTACCAAAGGATTCTGAAAATGTGATGTGACATAGTGGAAAATCTAGAATAAACAGTACTGTTCCTTCTTTACTCACGGTAATGACTGTATAGGCTGATACTCCCTAACACCGTAGGATGATAGTGCTAAAAGTCAGGTTTGAACTTTAACTGTAAACTAAGAAGGAAGTCAGTTTAACAAACACAGTTGGTAGAAGAGGTTTGAGATGAGAAACTGTTGAGAATATCTAATGTTTGTTTTAACCCTGTTTCAGAACACACTGCTTTTGTGGAAGGCAGCAAGTTGATACAAGAAGAGCAGATTCCCCACAGGAAAGAAAATAAAAACTCTTGGAGCAACTTATTAAGGTAAACAGATTGCAGTGGATTTCTAGATGGGTAAGTATTGATGAGCAGGATATTTCTACTTCTTTTATTTCCCTTTCTTTTATAAAGGATTTATAAAAAAAGCACAGAAAGCTACTTTCTAGCCTTTCACAGAAGCTCAGTGTTGTCACAAATTAGTGTATGCTCCAAGGCATACCCAAATTATTATGTAGTTATGTGTGTATTTTTCTGGTTGTTTATGTGAAGATCAATTGAACTTACTGATTTTTTTTAGTACAGATGTTTTTTAGAGAGATCTTATGTTCTTTAGCACTGGTTATGTAACAGTTTGGAATTGCAGGTACAGAAATCATGTGTCCAGGTTGCCTTTTATAATTCTTCTAATCCATGGTAGAATTGGCAATTATAAACAGCACATTCACCAAACTGAACAAGTACTAAAAGCAAACAGAACCCCCCCAGGCAAAGAAACTTTTGGGAGGAAGCTTGAAGAAGCATCACTTGCTGTTAAAAAGAAAAGAGATAAAGTTGTTGAAAGCTGCAGTGGAACATGAGGTAGTAAGTCAGGACCTAAAATGATCTGCCTCCAGTAGTGGCTAGAAATGAGAGGTTGTTGTTCACCTTCTGCTGCTCAGTAATATACCTATTCTTGTCATGTGCAGCACTTCCATACCTCTTTTGCTTACTTCTGTGTTCCACTTATATTGGGGCCACATAAGGAGCTTTGGCAGTGTGGGTTGGGGGAAAGTCGGTTGAATTTCAAAGTTGTTAATATGCGAAATGTTACTTTTTTTTTTTTTTTGGCTAGATACTTGGATATATGCTTTCGTCTTTTATTGTATAAATTATTGATATTGAAACTCTGTAACATTTCTAATAGGAATTAAATTTAATAGGAATTCAAATTTTCTTTCTGCATGTCTAACTTTTGATCATGCTTTGCAGTCTAAGAAAAGCAGTGTTACAGGATCAATGTGTACATATCTGGGTGGGAAAGGGACTGAGAAATCGGGATCACTTAATAAATACCATCAGAAGTTCTATTTGCTGTTATGCATGTGTGTATTGCTAAACATAATGATGTGTAGCTATTGTGTGGAAAATGTTGGTACTGGCAGTATTTTTTTGCTAGTATAGGATTAGAAAGTAAATGAATATTAAGACATTCAAAGAAGAGCACAGAGAAACACTGTTGTTTTCTTCCTGACTAATATAAAGAAAAAAGTAAAAGCAGGGGCTATTAATTCTGTAGTTATTTTTAAGAACTGTTATTGGAAAGTATATGTTATTCTGAAGCTGTGTGTGTTGTTTTTTTCTTGCTTTATGTTTTTCTTCAAACAGCAGATCTGGAATGGACACGAGTCCTCTGGGAGGATTAGAACTGTCTGAACATACTCCTGGTCTACTAGGGAATACCACCATGGCAGCAGGTCTTGCAAATGTAGGAAATACATTTGGAGGTCCACCAAGTTCTTTAGTTTCTAGACCTAATAAATTCCAAAACTCACCTATAGAAGATGATGATGATGTAGTTTTTATTGAACCTATACAACCTCCGCAGAATTCTACGTCACTGATAGCAGATCAAAGGAACACTGCATTTACATCATCAAAAAATGAAGAACTTCAAGGGAATGATTGCAAAATGCTTCCTCCTCCAAAAGACGTAAATTCTCAAAAGGGGAGTATAAGTGAAACTATTATTATTGATGATGAAGAAGACATGGAAACAAATCAAGGACAAGAGAAGAATGCTTCCAGTTTTAATGAACGAAGACTTCCAGAGTGTAAAAATAGAACCAACGATATGGAATTCTCAGCTTCCAGTTTTTCAAGAAGTAAGGTAAATTCAGGAATAGCTAATAGTGGTATAACCACAGAACCAGACTCTGAAATTCAGATTGCTAATGTTACTACATTAGAAACAGGTGCTATGAGCTCTGTGAGTGATGGTCATTTAGAAAATGCTGAAGGGCGTGACATGAACTTAATGATTACACATGTAACGTCACTGCAGAATGCCAACTTGGGAGATGTATCTAACGGACTGCAGTCAAGTAATTTTGGTGTTAATATGCAAACATACACCCCATCTTTGACTTCACAGACCAAGACTGGTGTAGGACCTTTCAATCCTGGTAGAATGAACGTGGCTGGAGATGTATTTCAAAATGGAGAATCTGTGACTCATCATAATCCTGGTAAGTTGCAATTCTGAGAATTTTCTTAAGAGCTGAAAATAAATAATAGAATGTTTGATTAAAATATTTTTGGCAGTGGCACTGCTTAGTTTTAGCTTAATTCACATGGAAGATCTCCGTTCCCTTTATCCCCATCACAACCTTATCTGTGACTCCAGAATAAAATATCCTCAATGACATAATGTGTTAGGTAGGTAAAATTCCCCAGTTTAGCAGTTAGTGATACCTTCAGATGCTTTAAGACACAAGTATTTGTATCTAAAGCAAAGCTCTCTTTATGACTTAAGTGTACCCCTTTAACTGACACCAATAAAGGCGAGTGTATCTATGTAAGTTTTGTACCTTTTTGTGCAGTTCTATGACTAGTATAATGCATCAAAGTTACTTTAAATATTATTTTACTGATCTGTTGTCTTGCCATCTGCATATAATTTGACATGCCAAAAACCTGAATTTGAAAGTCTGATCTTAAGCTGTAAGTAGCTAGCTGTCATAATTCAATGCATACTAAGCAATTCTCGGTATTTACGATGCTCAACAAAACAGGGTCCGAGTTACTTGTGGACTCACATATTTCTGCAGTTAGTTATATACACTTTATAATTGCTATTTAGTCTCCTGTGATAATATGTATTTGTATCATACAGTATTAATTTGTTTGATTTGACTGTTTTTGTTCTCTATGTAAATAGCAGTGTATTGTCTCCTCATTTAGCAAGTAAACAGGTATTCCTAAAAGCCAAATGGAGCAGCCATGAATGGTTTTCTGGAATTGTTATTCTACAGAATTTAAGCTTTCACATAACCAATTGAAAACATTCCAGGTTCCAACATATACTGGTACTCTGCTGCCTTGTTAGGCTAGAAGTGGGAAAAAAGCCAAATTACCACTTTTGCTATAGGTTTAACTTCAGACTAGTTAGCGTCATTTTAAAAGGAAATGTAAAATGAGTAGAATCTAGGTGCAGTAGACATTTGTTAATGCACGATTTCTTAATTTGCTCATATGCTGATTAAAACACACTTCTTTTTTTTTTAATCTGGTTTTCAACAAATATTTAAATAGCACAGTTCTTCAATTTGGTCATATATTACCAAATGCACTTTTGCAAAAGTCTTAATACCTTTCATACTGTATTGTAGAATTGGCAATATGAAGCTTAAGCTTTAAGTCGGATATTAGGTTGTGGGATTTTTGTGTTAATCTTGAAATTGGTTTCAAAATTTGGCTTCTGAAGTTGAAATCTGGGAAGTTTTTATACTCTTATTTGTCTCACTGAATAATTTAGAAATTCAGTTCCTAATCACAGAATGATATGGGGTTGGAAGGGACCTCTGGAGATAATCTAGTCCAACGCCCCTGCCAAAGGAGGTCCACCTAGAGCAGGTTGCACAGGAACTTGTCCAGGGGGATTTTGAATGTCTCCATAAACGGAGACTCCACCACTTCTCTGGGCAGCCTATTCCAGTGCTCTGCCACCCTTAAAGTGACGAAGTTCCTCCTCGTGTTTAGATGGAACTTATGTTCAAGTTTGTGCCCATTTCTTCTTGTTCCATCACTGGACAATCGCTTAAAACCAAAATTCCCACTATTGCTAATTGATCCCTTAAACATC
>KZ506119.1:144956-187183 GCA_002844005.1 Limosa lapponica baueri
CATGGATTTGCATACTGCCAGAACGTAATGAAATACTATTTTCTAGGTTCATTGATTTCTACTGAAGAAGACTTGGAACTCTCATGACTTTGCCAGTTTGCACATTAAGTGGTATTCATTCCATTGAAAAGGTTATTGAGAAAAACAAGAACTCTTACAGGAATCAATGACATAAATACAGATCCCAGATGTGGAGCTCGAACTGCAGTATAGTCCTCTGGCTCCAGGCTAGACTAGGAAACGAGTATGGGGATGCCCAGCTTTAGAGTTATCACTGGCGTTGGACACATCATGCTTGTTAAAGATTTAGAACAAAATAACTAATGAAAATCTAAGATTTCATGTTCTTACAAATTTGCAGTTTGTATCTCAAACCTTAGTTTAGAAATTCATATTCTCTATTGGTTTCTTTTTTTTTTTTTTCCAATTGCAGTTGGTAATTGCAGTTTTGTTTGTCTGAAGATAAAATTGCCAGTTTGCAAACCCAGTGCAAGTGAATTGAGGTCTGCAAAACTTGACCCTAGATGCAGGTTGGGACCATCCTGAAACTTGTTCATGCTCTGAAGCTTTGTAACAGTGGAGAGTGGTACCATCAAACAGCATTTTACTTCAAACCTGAATTTCTAAAATGACATCTTTCTCCTGTTAATCGTCAGTTCCAACAGAAAAATTATTTTATGGTCATATATCCGTGAATATTATTTTATATATGTACATGTCTGTTCACTTACTCTTATGTTTGTTTGGTTTTTTTGTCTTGAAGATTCTTGGATATCCCAGTCAGCTTCCTTCCCTAGAAATCAGAAGCAACCAGGTGTGGATTCCTTGTCACCTGTAGCATCACTTCCTAAACAGATCTTCCAGCCTTCCGCCCAGCAGCAGCCTTCTAAACAGGTTAAAGTCACATGTGCAAACTGCAAAAAGCCTTTACAAAAGGGACAGACTGCATATCAGCGAAAAGGATCAGCTCACCTTTTTTGTTCTACTACCTGCCTCTCATCATTCTCACACAAACCCACTCCAAAGAAACTTTGTGTTATGTGCAGAAAGTAAGGGATTCTTTAATTTTCTTTCATGTTAGGGGCTAAATCTAGTAATACTCAAGATTCTCATGTGTGTGTGAGAATTGCCTTGTTAATGATACAAAATCTGACTATACAAGTACTTTATATACTTCTAATGTTGTTTAGAAATGTTGAATTCACCTTGTCAGCTACAAAATAAAAAATATACTAGCTTTCTAGTTCAGGATATGGCAGATTGTTTCTATGAAGCTAGTACACTAAAAATTACTGATTTTTTTTTTTTTTTTTAATAAAGATAAGGTGTCCAAGTTATAATATATCCCATGACAAGATATGTTGTTTAGATATAAAGTCCTTTATGGAAAAAAAGTGGACCTTGTGTTGTATAGAAAGCATTCTTTTTGGTAGGTGAAGGTGTAAAATCAAGAGTGGCTAAAAGGAGAAACTGGTATTTGCAAGAAGCTGGAAGAAATTTGTGAGCTTTTCCACTGTTGGCAGTGTAGGGAGAAGAGAAGCCTTAGAGTTTCCCCATAGTTAGGGGCAACTATGGCAACTTTTGAAGCTGAAGAGTGAGCAGTACAGAGGGAGTGACCAGCATACCTAGAAGTGGCTTTCTCTAAATTGTTGATTAGGTTTGACTTGTAATTTTTCATTATTTCCCAAACTTAAAATGGCCATAGAGAAGTATTCCATAATTGTATAGTGTAGTGTTAGGTATACAAAACAGCTGTACGATCTTTTTCTTTCAGTGTACTGAGATTCTTGCACTTTTTCGTATTTTTTTTCAGTACACACTCAATCCAGTACACCCTGCCAGTGACACTGGTGAAAGGATGAATTCTGGCTGAACTAAAGGCTTGCAGTAAAGATTGCCTTCATTAATGTATGCTTTTGAGAGAACCTAGCAGATTTAACATATTTTAGCTTTTAAAAATATGTGTAAAGGCTCAATTTCTCAACCCTTGCCTCTACAGAGCTAGTTAAAAGCATTCTGTACTCTTTCTGTTGGCTTGTACGTGTTTATTTCTAAAAAACGTACTGTATAATCTGGTGACTACCATCTTCAGGTAGTTGCATTATATGTAAGATGGAGATTAGACTAATGTTTTTATTTCTGACTGAAATCTTGAAAACTCATGGCTAAATCCACGCTGTCTTGCAACTTTGGAGATACTTACCTGTGTATTTTAAGAGGCTGCATACACTGTCCTAAATGAAAAGGCTTTATTTTTGAATGATGAGGAAAATACCTTATTTCTAGCTTTTGAGGTTACTTAAAATAGTTTTAGTGTATTTGATTTCTAGAGAACCTTCAAGTCACTTTTGATGGTTCTTGAGGTGATGTTTGTCTTCGTGCTTCCACTAGTGTTGCAGTTGCTTACTCAATCACAGTTAAATAGAAGGCAGTATATGCATGAAATTGTTCCTCTGTAAGATGGCTTTGTTATGAAGCCCAATCTCTTTTTTTTTTTTTTTTTTTTTTTGGCTTAATTGCCAAATTTTTGCTACCTGGTGATAGCCAACCAGGTATTTTTTGCTCCGTTCTTGCTTCTGTGTTCTTTTTCTACTGAAGCAGACATAATATTGTCAGATTGCAGTTCAGTGAAAGAATAAGGCAGTTCTAACAAAATCCAGGAGCTTTTGAATGTAGGTTGGATAGATAATAGTTGATATGTCATAGGTCAGACTTTCAGAGGTAATGCTCAGCTTTAACTTTAAATATGTAGATTATTTTAAGTGGAGAAAGTGAAGCCTACAGTAGCTTTTAAAAAAGAAATTGTATAACCCCATCTGAAAAGTCGGAATTCTTAATATATTTTATTGTGAAACCCTTTTCTAGCACTCTTCTTAACCTTTGTAACTACATAAATTGCATAGGAATTATCGTAAGAAGGATGTACACCTGGCCTTCTCCTTAGTGTTTCTAATTTTTATTGACTTGTGTTACTCTTTTTGACTTTGCACTTGTGTCCTTTGATGCAGGTTAATATGTGCTTTCATACAAGTTAATAGTGTTTGTAAGTCCTGGTGGAATCCAGCCAGAAACTGTGGGCTCCTCAGGGCAGGAGCTCTGGCTTTGTTTTGCAGAACAGAAGTGTAACACTCCCCAACACAAATCCTTACTTGCTTGCCAAAGGGCAAGCCAAAATCCGCTGACTTTCCTTAGATGGCAGAAGGCAGGCTTCCAAGTGTTAGTAACCAGGGATGGTACAAGTTGATTTTTCAAGGGAGTCTCTCTAGGGAAAACATTTTCTAATGCTCATCCTAGTTTTAGGGCTCTTAGATATGGGTGTCTGGTGCATATCTTTTCCAACTGGTGACCCATTGGGATGTCAATAGAGATCAGATATACCCAATCAATTTTTAATTTATTCTGCCCAATAGCATTTCCTGTATGTCAATAATAGTTTTTTTCCTTGGAGGGCAAGGAGGGAAGCTTTTATTTCTTCTCCTTGCTTCTTGTACTTTACGGTATGTGGTACTTTGGGATTAAGAGTGGAATTACCTTAGAAATGACCTCAGAAGGTTGGGAGACCTGATGACAAAGGTGTGCTGACAAGCGTGGTGTTAGTAGCTTTGCTAAGTTTGCAGCATGTACAACATCCAATTGAAAATCAAGGAAGTCTAGAATTAGCTTCAGAGAAAAACAGCATAAGTCAGTTTGGTTAGAGATGGTTTGTTCTATTTCAAATTAGTTTTATTAATGGTTGCTTGTCTGGCTTAATGCATTAAATCGATGCAGTTTCACGGGCAACTGCATGAACTGTTTAGGTGCTTTGGAACTTCACAGTAATGAATCAACTTTTTAAAAATTTTATGTGATAAAACTTCTAGGCTTGTTTGTGGTAGTTTTAAGCTTTTTGGTTATATTAAAGTATGAGAAAACAACCTTCTCTACTCCCCTCATTCTGTCCTGGGGTTAATATTTGAAACGGTGGAGTTATGTACAAATGTACAAACCTTTTACTATAAAGCTGATTTTTTTCATATGAAACTTAAATACAGCTTTTTTGGTAAGTTGCAAAAGGGATAGTTTAAATTTGCTCTATTTTTTTGTGTAAGATTGAGTTTGCCACAGCCAGTACCTAGTGGTGCATTAAAGTCACTTAGTTCTAGAATAATATTAAGGGAAAAAACCAACTCAAATCCAAACAAAAAAAAATAGGTTTTTACACAGGAAAGATATTGTACTTGCAGTACTTACAATAGTTGTAAAAATGTTATTAAACTTAGTGTTTGACTAACAACTGTGACTACCAAACCAGTTTGAAATGTAAACATTAAAAGGAAGAATGAATGTTACAAGATGTAAAGGATTCTTGTTTAAATATATATACACATTTATGCACAAGCACACTAGAGGGTTTTTTTGTCTTTCAGAGATATAACAACAATGAAAGGTACCATTGTTGCTCAAGTTGATTCAAGTGAGTCTTTCCAGGAGTTTTGCAGTACATCATGTTTATCCTTCTATGAAGATAAACAGAATCCCTCGAAAGGAGTTCTGAATAAATCAAGATGCACTATCTGTGGTAAACTAACTGAGGTCTGGTTGACTGGTTTTTTTTCTATCTTTCTCAATAATGACACTATTAATAACCTGCATAGTGAAATAAGATGACTGGAAATAAGGAAATTTTAAATCTGATTCAGTGTTTTCATATGCAGTAAGATATTAAGATATGCAGGCTTAATATTCATGAAGAGCGACTGAAGTAAGAAAGAATTTCTTGTTTCAGAAACTTGAAGTGCCTTTTGCCAATATCTTATAGGTACTGTGAACAATCTTATTAGGTGTAGAATCTTGTAATTATAACCCAGATCTCCCACATAGAAGAATTACTGTTGAAAAGGGTCAAAATTTACTGTATTACTTTTTTTCCTGTATATTTTGAAAGATTATGCAAATGTTTGTAGAGATACGTGATTTTAAATTCTTATTAATGCACTAATTTACTTTTGGTGCCATTAGTGGACCCACCATAATTCAGGCTACTACTTTATGTACCATGTTGTTAGCCTGCAAAATGAGTATTTTATAAAATTGCATGAATTGACCTACTCTAATACGCAATTATTACATCCTTCCCTGTGATCTTTGCTTCTAGGCTACAAAAGCAAATGGGTCCAAGATTTTTTTTTTAGAACTTTGAAGACAACAGAAACACCCAATTTCTGTTTCTGTAGTTCATGGTCATTTCAAGCATCTCTGTTCTTCAATAGTGAGCTAGTATAATCTGATTTTAGTTATTATATTTGAATGTGAGACTTTGGCTTGTCTAGTAGTTTCAGGTAACTTTGTGCTTGTGTGGTGATAGAATACTTTTTCTATTTTTATTTTTTAGATTCGTCATGAAGTTAGCTTTAAAAATATGACTCATAAGCTCTGCAGTGACCATTGCTTCAATAGATACAGGATGGCAAATGGTTTAATAATGAATTGCTGTGAGCATTGTGGGGAGTATTTGCCTAGTAAAGGAGCTGGAAACAATATCCTTATTATTGATGGTCAGCAGAAAAGATTCTGCTGTCAGAACTGCGTTGGTGAATACAAGCAGGTAATTACTTCTTTATTTTTTTAAATTAAATAAACATTAATACTCCTGTTATTCATAACATGGTTTTACTTCTCATTAGAAGTCTTAAGTAACAGACTTCTAAAAATGAAATTAATGCCAGTGAAACCAAACTAGCTGGACTGGACCTTTTACTACTGGCTTGTTTTTAATGTTGTAATAGCAATAGCTATTTGCTATTAATGAAAGTATCATTGAAATTAAGCTTTCTGTTAAAAATTTCTATTTCTAATGGGCTTATCACTTACGAGTATATTAATAGCAAGCCTGACACACAGGCTTACTGGTCCTTAGGTGATGTTCTCTTTTTAGATACAAAAGTTAGTTTCTCTGCAATTGAAACATTCAAAAATGTGCAGACCTTACAGATTAGACATAGCTGTGAAAATGCTCTGACTGATTACAGATCGGCTGGGTTACCTCGACTGTGTCTAATCTCCTTCACTACACAGCATAGGATTTCAAAATTTATTGTTACTTTCATCCTTTTGTGTCTTAAATTTTGTGCTTTCATATTCTTTATTTGGTTTGGCTTTTATTTGGTCTTAAGACTGTTAAGATAGTAATAATTGTTGTGGTTAAAAATAATTCCAAATCAAGAAATCTTACGCTGATGTGTTTTACATATTATAGAGCCAGCTTAGCTCTGAACCATTGCTAATGCTGTAAAGGTTTTTTTATTTAGGTTTAACCATTGTTAAAGGTTTAAATGTTACTACGGTATTTATGGTATAATAGCATATCTCTGAAATATTTAATATTTTGGGGGAGGATATACAATTTGAGAATTCAGTTTTTTGCTTGGTACGTTTTGCTCTGAGTCTGTAGGATAGTGTTACAAAATATGAAAGTACTATTTTACTGGCAAGAAATACCTGATTTTGAAGTTCACACTTGAATATGTGCGTTGCCCCAGTGCTGCACGTTGCTTTGGGTTCTTTCTTCATCTCTTTCCGTTTTTAAGAAAACAATGATCCAAGAGAAAAGGGTGTACAGTGCTGAATGTTTATAAGTTCTAAAATGTTGCATCATGTATGTTTGTATTTTCTCTTTGGACATTCAGTTTTGATGCTTTTGGGGATGGCTCTTCTTGTATACATGCAATGTGCAAACAGCAGATTTGGAAGGTGCATATGTTAACAGCATAACTGAAAACATAACATAAGCGTTATTCTTTTGTCACAGCTATACGAAAAGGGACAGGATAGGTTTCCAAGATACTAAAATCATAGGCATGCCCAGAAGCCATGGAAAGACTTGAAGAAACGTTGAATACTGTCTCTCGAAGAAACAAAAAGGCATGAGATTTACTTTGAACTTGAGACATTCCCACACAACCAGTATAACATGCACTGCACGTGGAATTATGAAACGAACGTGGAATTTTGAGAGGCCAAATGATAAATCTGTACTTAACACTCATTACAGACTGTACTCTATTTGTTCAGATATTTTGTATCTTTTTTTTTTGTGTGTGTGTGTGTTTAGATATGTATTTGAGAATGAGAGGGGTATGGGTAGCAAGTTGTATGTTCTGGTTTGATTTGGGGAGGAGGAGCAATTTGCAGTACCAGGAATCTTCACAAGTAGTGTTGGGTATGGTGCATTATTGTGAGGATCCTTAACAGAACCTATAAAATTGAGACACATTGTTTTGGTGCATTTAGTTCTGCCAGCAGACTTCATTCAAGCAGGTTCTTAATTCTTTTGTGGAAATATTTGGTACTGAGGAACTGCAAATAGGCTGTGAGAAGCTTAATTCTAGTGTTCATTTGCATCTGGTTTGGAGTGGTGGTTAAATGTAATTCTTAACTGGTAGGTTTCAAATGTTCCTGGAGCGTGGGGGCTTTGGGCTATTTTTGATATTAAGAGAAACTCAAAACATAAAATTAAAAGTTTCTGTAGTTTATGTTGTTGTAGGTGTTAGAGGTGCTCAGGACACAATTATTTGAGAATACTGCAGTTGTCTAGCACAATTTATTTAGGTTTGAACTTCCGTTTGCCTTAAGGTTTTTTGAACTGAATATATTCAGGGAATTCTGTTCTTTAAAAAGGAATTTAGACTTTGGAAAGCGTTGCTTGACAACTCATTGGGCCACAATTGATAAGTTGTGGGTTGCTTTATTCAGTAGTAACAATGGTTCCTTGGAAACTTTTTGTTAGGTCTTACTTTTAAAGGAGAATCGGTGAAGGGGAGACTATTGAAGAGTCACTATTGCATACTGAAATTATCTCAATGGAGTCAATAACACAGGAAAAGTTGATGTGTCATTTAATTATAGCATTGTGTTGTACCACTGATTATCCTGTGTCACGTAACAGTTTTAGCAAATGTTTTCTTACAAACAGTTGTAAAATAAATAGGTTCCATTGGTATGAGCTTTGTATTAAGCAGTTTATATTGTAAATGTCATGCACCTATCGATATGCTATACATTTGTAGTAGTAATAAATGAAAATTGATTCTTATTACTTGTACCTATCTATATACTTCATTCCTATATTTTTAAAATAAATATTACACTGATTTCAACAATTAATTTTCAATAACTTATCACGGACATTTTTTGTTCCTAGAATGAAAAAATTAAAATTATGGGTAATAAAAATTACTGTGGCTCTTGGAATGGCCAGTGACTGTTGGTGGGAGGCAGGGAAGTGAGAAACAGTGTTATTCCTGGGATGGGGAGTAGTTTTTTTCTGAAGTGCCTAAGTCTCTTTTCAAGGTGATGGAGGCACTTAGCTTTCTACATACCAGCTTCAGCACCTGTTTTAAAACAGACACACAAGTGATCTTGAATATTGCCTCCTGTGTTTTGCTTTTCTGAGAGGCAATGGCTGTTCATTCTTACCTAAAACTCATGTCATTACAGAGCTTAGGTTTCTTTCCTGTTAAAAAAGCTATGAAAAATAAATATATCAATGAATTGTGTAAGACTTTTTTAATTTTGTAAGTAGACATAGCCTAACTAATACTCACTGTGGTTACATGCAAGACCATGTTAATTTCTTGATGGCACAACAGCCATTCATGAAGATGGCTAAGTGCAAGCCAAGCTTTTTTAAAAAAGAGAAAACAACAATAAAATCCTTCCTCCAAAAATGAAATCACTTTGACAATTTAGATAAAATGTTAAAACAAAACCCTTATTGGAAATGGTTATTTTTTTTTTTAAACCCAAAGAAGACTACTACTTCTAGAATTGTAAGTTCTTTTTGACTGTTGCACTGAGGTTCAAACTGTTCACATGTAGAGGGACAAGAAGGACTTAAAAACTGATGCTAAACAAAATGAATAAACCAAAAAAACAATGCTAGAGGAGAGTGAGGTCCTATCTGACAAGGAGGTGGCTAAACTGTCTATGTAAATGTGCAAATGCTGAAATATTTTATTTCTTTGAGTAGGCGTTTCATATAACTAAAATGGGAACTTAACAATTTTAAAAATTACTTCAGTGCTGTATTTAAAAATTAGTATCTGTGCAACAAATTGAAACAGACCCCAAATGTTTCTACCATGAAGACATATCAACCAAAAGCACATAAATATGTTGTTTTGATGTTTCTGCTTCTGGTACTACCGTATGTTTTCTGTCTTGACGAAATTGGTGAACTTCCTTTCCAAGGCAGTTGCAATGTTATTTATGTCTTTGCTTGCTCAACTTGGGTACAGACGTGACAACCTTTTTTTCTAAGAGACAGGTGAATTCTGTGACTTGGCTTGTGCAACCAGCCATACCTTTTAATTTCCAGCTGTTCAACCAAAATAAAGCTGAGTCTGTGTCTACTTTCAAAAACACAGTCTTTCACTGCTTTGCTTCCTGGCCTGATCAGTCCACAGTGCTCTTGATTCCACCATTGAAAGCATTTAGTGCTTTACTAGTTTAAAATGTTCCTTTACTTAAGTAAAATTCTTCTTGTTAGAATATGACCTGGGGTTCGCTTGCTTTGGGTGCTTCTTAAAAGTGATGGTCTTCGTGTGCTGTCAAAAAAGGGGAGAAGGAGCTATAGCTATTTCTTCGTAGGCTTCTTAATAGCTCTGGAGTGAAGTGAGTACTGGGTGAATGCAAGCCAAATGGGTATTTTCCTAGTTGGAGAGGATGCTTGCAGTGCCTTTTCATCTAGTGAAAATTTTCCTTCAGTACTGATTAGAAGTGCGTTTGGTTGACTTCCTTGATTAGATGAATACTTACTACTGAACGTGCTTCCAGACTAACCAGGCTGTGCCAGCCCGTTGAGCTATTCTCTTACAATAGAAAAAACCCAACCTTCCTTGTTTCCGTTTCTGCTTCTTTCCAAACAACTGCTTTTGTGAAACTCCCCTAAAACTCATCTACTTTATCTCTGTGGGGGGTTAAGGAGCCTTCACTGTATACAATAATATGCATATCAGTTCTGCAACTCCTGTTTCATAGTTTATATAGAGTTTGTGTTTACTCTCACAAGATGTATTGCTATCTACTGGCTTAAATCTCAACGTTGTGGTAGAATGTCTTGTCACATAGTACTTCAGTGGAAGCATCTAGGGTTTTCAACTTTGTCTTGTCCCATCCAGTGTTTGTTCTTTCTCTGTGCTTCTTTGCTATTAAGACAATTCTGTCCTCCTTTTTTTTATAGTACAATTAACAACAAAAACTGCTACTTCCTGCAGTTGTTACTGCTTTGTAAACTCATTTCCAAGTGTCTGTTTCAAGAATAAATACTATTGACAAACCAGTAATCAGGAGCTGAACAGTTCCTTTACATTGAATATTAAAAATACTGACTTCTCAATTTTATTTTATTTTTCATTTCTGATAACTTTTAAAGACAAGTTCTGTGGTTTTGGCTGGTTCAAACTGTGGTTTTAATAGTAGAATCTCTTCCTCAAATCACTTATGTCTCACTTCAGGTAATACTTAGCTTGGTATTAAGTAATCTCTGGTAATACTGAAGTCTGATACCGTGCACACTTCTACAATTGGAGATAGCTAGATGCTTTTTACCCCATCTCCCATGGTTAAATGATAGAAATCTTTATCAACCAAGAAATAATCAATTCCCCTTTCTTTCTGCTTAGTGGTGTGGGCGTTTTTTGAGGCCTCTTGGTATTTATGCTGCCAGTTTCTTGCATCTCTGATGCAAATCAAGTCCTTCTAGAACCTTTTATTTACTCCTGTTTCTGGAACCATTTATTTTGCCATTTCTGCTCCAAATGTCTTATCTTTGGCTGTAGAATTTGCTTCTCTTCAATAAAAACTGTATAATCAGCTTCCTTAGGCACCTGAATAACATTCATAGTAAGCATTCAGGGTGTTAAAGTGAGATAGGTACATCAGAGATGTTGAAACAGCTTGGTACTTTTGAAGAAAAGTACTTAAGGGCAGTCAAAATTGTGACGTGTAATCTGTGTGGGAGCACAGGAGATTCTTAGGAAGAGGAAGCAAAGAGGTGGTATGACTAGATATTGGGAGTTAGGATGGATATAACCGCATCCATGCACTGCTGTACCTGGAGTAATTGGGCAGGGTTGAGGAGAAGAGGGATAAAAAGCAAAAAAGAAACGGGTGAAACATTCAGTTAATGTAGGAGTAACTTGCTTTTTAAGGCACGGGAAGATGGGATTTTCAGTTCTCCTTTTCTTGAAGGCATGAAGGCAAGGCTCTTGAGCAGAAACAAAACTGGCAAAAAGAGGGAGCACTGCTAGCCTGAGATGCCAAATAAAAGTTACTGGACAAGTTACTGATTTGGCTGTTTGCAGAGTTCAGCTGATGGAACATAAACACAAATCACTTGTGTTCAAGGGCCATAAAAGCAATTACTTCGGTTTTTGCTCTTAAGACTTGGGCAAATGCTTTTGAGGTGTTGCTAATCGTAGTCGTTTTTGTTGGAGCAGGGAAGAGTTTACAGGTCTTAATCTTGGGGAAGTGATGGTTTGAGTGCATTATTTCAAAAGACTAAATAAATAACACGGTTTCTTCTTTCTTTGCTGTTACAGATTCTGCTGACATCTGCTTCTTTTCTTAGACGTGCGTGTTGCTTTTCGATCCATCTGAACCATCCTTCTTTCAAATATGTCTGAAGTAGTTTAGCTGCTGTATTCTTGATTGCCTTACTAATGGATATCTGTTATCACAGAATTCCACGTAGTGAATATGTCTACTTTTCTACTTACAGAAAATGTCTTACCTTCTTTCTCCTTTACCTTTCTATTTGAACACAGGTTGACTGTGCTTCTGTCCCAGAATGTTCTTTTCTGGAAACTTCCCCAGTATTTATCTTATTTCTAATCTGAAACCGTTACTCTCTAAAGCTACCAGAGAGAAGTTTGCCTGAATTTGGACGTATATGCCGATATGTTTTACCATGGGCCATGAGGGTTTAACTGCAAAGCATTTCCTTCAACTGGAAACAAGTCTTTGGGCTGCCACGTAGCGTTGTAGCAAAGAGCTGGTATTCCGATGTTCCTGATTCACTGGCCCTCGCATGGGAGAAGTTGTAGCAAGAATGCTCTCTTACGCTGTAGGCATGTTCTTCGTTCTGCTCTTTACCCTTTTGAAGGCGTGTGAAGCAGATCATTCTGCTTTTTTTTCAGTCAAGAATAAAAGTCTGTAGCACAGATAACTAGATGCAAGGCACTAATAGCTTTATTGAAATATTCTGGCAGCCAGAAAGTTCAAGAACAGAGGCTTTAATTAGTTTGAAACTAATTAAACAGAAGTGAGGCTTACTTCTAAAATTCTCTGAAATTACAGTATGGATCTGATTCTTATTTTGGGGCTTCATCTTTCTTCTTAGTACGATATATGCAAGAAGAGCTCTAGAATTCAGTTTTCATGATCCTTTCAGTAAGATATAAAGGAAGATCAGGACTCCTTCTAAAGTGATTGTTGCTGATAATGGCAAGAATAAAAATGTCTCAGAAACCGTCCAAGTGAGTTTTCTCCTATTTCCAGGAATTTGGATTTCTGTTGCAACAACACTTGTATTTCTGGAATATATCCCGTTTGTCTTGCGTCTTGCTAGTCACTTCTGTAGTTGCCAATTTAAGTTCAGCGCTGTCCTAGTGGACAGAATGAACATTTGAAATGTATATAGATCTAGTAACTCATAAGAATTTTCAAATCACATAAAGTGTTTTATAATTTTTTCTCAGTTGTCTCGTGAGATATACCTATCATGAAGTAGGCCTGATTTATAGGATTAAGTCTCTAATAGGGTATACAAGCAAGTCTTGAAAGAATGAGTGGGTTTAGAATCAAATATAATAAGAACAAAAAAATACTCAGACTTCTGCATTTACTTGGACTTTATGCTTTGGAAGAGGTCAAATATGCAGTCGGATCTAGCTAAAATTAGGTCATCTCAATGCAGAATCTAGTTGTATTCCACAGGATGAAAGGTGTTGACGTTCTGATGCAAGTTTGGTGGAGAGCTACCAAGATCACAGAATCACAGATGATATTTAGAAGGCTGAAGCGTATGATATGATGAGCTTGGGAGAGCACAGTTTGTTCAACCTTGAGAAGGCTCCTGAAGGAGGATCAGTTACCCATTGGGAGGGTAGAGAGGACAAGGTTGGGCTCTTCTAAGTGCACAGTGGAAGGATGAGAGGCAATAGACACAATGTGAAAACAAGGGGAAATTTGATTTAGATCGAAGGAAAAGCTTTTCTGGGAAGGCAGTGAAATCCTCCAGAGAGGTTTCAGAATGCTTATCCTTGGAGAGGCTCAGATTTGACCGGAAGAGATCCTGAGCAACCAGGTCTGGACCTGCTTTGAGCAGGAGGTTACACTTGACCCTCTGGAGGTCCCCTCTAATCTGCATGATTCTGTACTTCTGAAAGAAAGAATGAAGCAGTGATGTTTAAAATAGAGAACTTGGGGGCTTTTTTTGTTCCCTCTTTACTTAGTAATGAAGATTTTGGTATTCTTTGTTGGTTTTCTCTCTATCAGTGATGTTCGTTCTTTTGTCTCCTGACCATGAAATAACCAACATTGACACAGCTTTACATTTTCCTTAATTTCCTTTCTGAAAACCCACTTTTCCTTGAGGACAGTTAAAATATTCAATTAAAAGAAAAATATTCTGTAGTAAGATCATGAAACAGCTGTTCTTGTTCAGATCAGAGCTTGAGAGTCCTGCAGTGTATATCTAAGTGGCCATGCAGGGAATAGTAACAACAGAGCAGGTACTTAGAGTGTTTTCCCCTGAGCATTCTCTTAGCTTCTGACTCTCTAGAGGTCAGGGGATCTCTTGAATTTTATGCAATGTTCCTGTATGATATTTTTAGTGAATCTCTTTAATTGGCCTTGTCCAGTCTTCTTGTAAACACATATAAGCAGTTTTTCCATCCACAAAGTTCTGCTGACCTGCGGCTTGTTATGTGAGGAGCTGCCTCCTATTGTTTGTTTCGAAACTTCTTCTGTTGATATTCATGTGATTTCCCATAGTTGTTAATATTAGAAAAGACAACAAACAATTGATCCGTAGTGCCCAGCGTTATACCATTTTGGTTTTGTCATGATCCTCTTAAGATATCTTGTTTCCATGCCAAAAATCCTGACCTCATAAGAAGCTTTCAGATCCTATGTATTACTATAGTTCTCCTTAGTTTTACTCAACCTTCTGTTTATTTATTCCAACTAGAAGGGTAGTTCTAGGGGAAGGATTCACAAATGTTACTGTTTCTATAGAATGAAATTAATACTGCACATTCTTAGAGATGAAAGATAACATGATGAATGTGAGAGTAGAAATGTAAGCTACCTGAGAACACTGAGAAGAGAGTCTCATCTGGAAATTTGACACTTAAGAACAAGAGAAAATTCTTGGTTTGCGCTATGGCTGTCTAAAAACATACAGGCTAAGTACAGTACAACATTCTCTGTTGATGTTGTCAATGGAGGAAGCCTTTGAGTTAGGTAGACTATTACAAAAATGTTTGAGACACCTGTATAATGCTGATTGATGAATACTTCCAGGTATGCTTTAATCTTTTTTTACAATAGTGTTGTGCTCCTTGGTTTTTCAGTGGTTTCAATCTTCAAACGTACAAGTTCGGGGCGTGCTGGCAAGAGTAATAAAATGCAGGAAAAAAGTTCAGTTTGAAGGAGATTATTGTTCCCAAAACCTTGTAATCATAAAGTTGAAGACATTTAGGGCGTTTTAATTTTTTTTTTCCCTTCACCTGTGTCCTATCTTCTTCACTTGTGTAACATGTTTAAACTTGTAATAATGCAGAAATGCTCGAACAGTCTTATTTGCTGTGACAAGAATAAAGCCAGAGCTTTGCTGTGATGCTTTTGTTTCTATCCACAGAATCTTCTGCATCCTTGATGTTTTTTGGAAAGCCATGTTCTTTGTTGTCTTGATAATTTAGATCTAGGTTTGCTAGATTATTACTAGATCTTAACAAAGATTCTTCATGCTGCTTTCAAGTCTGAAAGATCTAGGGTGAAATCAGTAAACAACACCAGTATTATGAGGATGTTTGCAGTTCAGAAGTGACAGATGTGCACTGTACTTTGTGTGCATGATCCTTTCTTGACATCAGTTAAATGATGAGATATTTGAGATGCTGGTTAGCAAAAGCTATTTCTGCTTTCAAGTAGAAACGTGTAGTCTGTTGATGCAATGAGTCTTTTCTGATTATGCTCTGATCAGCTTGCTATAAATTCATTTATTATAATGTGTATTTTCATCTTGCTGTCTCTTAAAGTAATTGTGGCCTTAGTTTGATATTTTAATTTTTTTTTCTTTCGGACCTAGAACTTGTGAAAGCTTTGCTTACCTATGCAGTGTTTTCTGATTACGTTCCTGAATGCTCTTTGTTAAACTGTTTGTCTGCATCAGTGCTTCTAGATTTACAGTTTGCTTTATTCTAGAGATACCAAGGCTGTTTGTGCACACAGATTTTTTTGATGGTTATTGTCCATTAAGTTTGTTCCATGAAGTCAAGTCGTTGGTAAACTGTGACCTCCAGTATTCTTACCGGTAATATATCTTGAAGTGTTCTTGATGCCCTGCTTTTGTCTGTTAGCCTGTCAGAGGAGATGAATATATATTGGCAGAATAGCTCCAACTCATAGAACAGTATAATTGCTGCATTTTAGTCTTGGTACTTAGTATGAGTTTTGTGAATAGTGTGGCTGATGGGGAAGATTATTAGATGCTGGGTAACATTTTTAAAGGCAAACAGAAAAAAAATTTAGTAAAATGGGAAAGAAAGATCCTGGAGTTGTATGAAATACCCTCCTCTGGGTAGGAGCTTGGTATCTTGACACATAGTCCTTTTTGAAGAAAATCCACAGCAAAGCTTTTGTCAAAGCACCACGTGGAAATTGTAAAATTGTGTGGTATTTTGAAATTTTGCTGGTCTGCAAGGTGCTACATGCGGTTTGTGGCAGAGGCATGTGTATTTGTACATTTTTATGTACATGTTTTTAATATAGGGAAGATGATACACATACTATAAAAATGCACGTTTCTTCTCTGGCTGTCTCTTAAGAGTGGATTTAGCTCGTTCTCAAATGTTAAGGATCCAAAGATGTCCGGCAAAGATGCTGAGAGATGTCAAAATTGAGTCTGCTATAGAATCATGGAATGGTCAGTTTGGAAGGGACCTTAAAGATAATCTAGTTCCTGTCCCCCCCTGCCACGGGCAGGGACACCTCCTACTAGACCAGGCTGCTCAAAGCAGCCTAGGTTGTATAATAATAGCACCATAGGTTATCAGGTTCATGGGGTCACAGTTCCTTATTGGATCCAGTGAGGAGCATAGAAACTCCTGCAGTGTGTTTCCCCTGCCTGGAGGACTCGAACTATGAGAGCTGAGAAGTTAGAGGTTTTCCCAACAGTGCTGATACCAAGAAACTGCTACGCCGAACTCATACTTGATAATATTAAGGATGTTATCATTTGGAGAGTACAATTTTTTTTCCAAAGTTTAGCACTGTTATTTGTCCTTCATCCTTGCCGTGTCAGACTCCTGTTTCTTTTCTTAGAACTATTGTCCCATCAACAAGGAGAGAGGAACAGAGTTGTTTCCAACTCTCCAACTCCACACAATTTGCCATATACTCTTACCACACTTCACAGTTTGCAGATGGTGAGGTTTGGGATTTTTTTTTTGGTTGGTTGGGTTTTTTTGAGGTGTGTGTGTTTGGTTTTTGTCTTTACACAGAAGTTTAGTTTTAGCCAGCTTGCCCCAGGAGTAAGAGACCCAACCATAGAGAGAATGCTTTTGAGATGATTATCATGATAGTTAATATAGGAAGGTTCTGATGGGGGAGCAAATTGCAGAAGTAAATAGATAAATTTTCTGCTGTTTGTTATATCATAATTTAAAACCAAAAGCTAAACATAGTTTTAACTAATGCGTTGTTTTGCTTTGTTTTATGTTTTAGAAATATGGCAAATTAACATCTTGTACTGGCTGCAGAGCTCAGTGCAGGTTTTTTGACATGACTCAGTGCATAGGACCTAATGGATATGTGGAGCCATACTGCTCAACTGCATGCATGAACACACACAAATCAAAATATACAAAATCACAAAGTAAGTGAAAAGGATGATGGATTCTCATCACAGATAAGAGTAGACTTTTTTTTTTTTTTTTAAATTTGAACACTGGGGATGGGTTTTGTTTTAGAATTAATCCATGCAGATGTGCCTCAAGCAGCGATTGGAGGATGGAGGAAGTTATAATGTATATGGATATTCTCGAGGTGAAATTTTTAATCTGGGTGCAAGGAACTGGTAAATAACTCAAAATGTGTGTTCTTCAATATGCAAAGCAGGCATAGATCTCAATTCAGTGAACTCAAAGCTGAAAACACTAATGAATTTTATAGAAGAAGGTTCTATTGCATATTTAAAACTGATTTTTAATGGAAGAATTCAGCAAAAGTGCTGCAATTTCTTTTGTTTTATGTGACTTGTGGAAGCTGACAAGAAAACAGGCAAATCTTAGCTTTTTACACTGAAATGGTGGAAAGAGCTGACCTGTAATCCGTGTGGGGTTTTTTGCGCTACTATTTTGTATCTATTTTGTTTGTAAACTACATTTTTCTTTTAGGTATGGGAATTATTTGCCACTTTTGTAAACGAAACTCTTTACCTCAGTATCAAGCCACAATGCCTGATGGAAAACTGTACAACTTTTGCAGTTCCAGTTGTGTAGCTAAATTTCAGGTTAGCTGTTGTGCTAAATCTTTTCCTCCCTAAATATTTGTGTACCTGTGTTTGTGTTAAGTATTTAACTAACTTGCTTGCATATATATGTTTGAGTTATAATTAACATAGCAAATGTTTCTCTCTCATAACAATTTATTTGATCAAAGTACTGTTTCATAATGAAAACACTAGCTGCTATCATAAACTTAGAAAATTGGATAATAACAACCCATTTTTCCTTAATACCATAAGAAAACACAAAGCAGTATTACTGCTCATCTTATTTTTACCACCCCAGCCTCTTTATGGCAATGAACCTTGCTGTTTAGCATGGAAGATCAACAAATTTCATCTCTTATACTCAATAAAGTAACAAAATTCTCATGTACTAACAAAGGTGTGTCATGAGGAATAGTGATTGTCTCTGAAATGAAAGGTTAGAGCCTAAGACATGAGAACATTTATGGATGAAACTAGCAGTTTAAATTGTATCCAGAAACTGGAGTGAGTGTTGCAAGCATAACGATAGACACACTGGAAGAGGCTGCTATGCTTTTTGAAAATGTCATATTTTTACTATGACTTAAGGTCAAAGCATATGTAAAAGATGTTGTAGTGATTAATCTGTAGGTGATCAAACAACATTTTTAAAGAAAATATTTGTTTCTGTATGTAAAGAGTTTTCCCAGGTGCGCACTGTATAATTGGTAATTGCCTTCTCATGTGTTGTTGAAAAGTTACACCCATACAGGGTTTTCCCATTTGTCATTAAACTGCTGTTTTCTGTCAACTGGAAAGCAAATCAATCTCTGAATTGCTTCCTTAATATACCCTGGATAGAACCTCCATTGTGTAGCCCTCTTCTGTCCTTCCATCCTAACCAATGTAGTAGACCTCTGTCAGTGGAACTGATTAACGAAATAGATGCAGATTGTCGTTATGTAGTGATGCACCTGTAATACCTCTTGCAAACTCATTGGGCATCTATTTTATTCTACGTGGTCTTAAAATTGATTGCAACCCACAGAGCTCTCAGAACAAAACCTTTGTGCTATTTGACTGAGAAAAATAAAGTTAGTGAATGACAAATTCAGCCTGGGCCTTCTTGGATTCGCAGATAAGTCAACATTAAGCAACATTATTGAGTCTAACTACCGGATCAGTAGATGTTGGTTATGGGTTTCTGATCTTAGTGAGGCCTTGCTGACGCTTCTGTTGTAGTTTCAGTGCTACATGTAGATCTGTCTTTAATGTTGTAGTGGAGTTTAATTAGACAGCCATACAGTCTGTGAGTTCTCACCAAAGACCAAGAACGGGTAGGTAGGTGGTCACTTACATTTCATTTGCGCAAACATCTCTCTCAGATTCTGACTTCCGATAGTTTTCATATATTCACTGTCTAGAAGAATGAAATGTATTTAGATAAGAGTTGATGGTGTGAAAACAACTTGTTTGTTCCATTTGGTTAGTATTTAGATGGAAAGGACAGCATAGCACAATGTGAGCATTGGACTGTATATGTTCCCTTGAGGCTTTTTTATACTTAAGTGACACATAAGTCATTGAGTCATTGAATGTAAGTTGAGACAACGATTTCAGCTATTTTGGCAAGTGCAATATTTCTGCAAGGATCTTCTGAAAAAATGGCTGACTTATTATGGTGCTCATATTTTTCACTGTTTACTAACGCAGATACCTCTTACTTTAGTTTTCTGTCATTATATTCATTCCTCTTTCTTACTGTGCCTCTTTTTCCAACGTGTTTTTCTTTGTTAGGGGTTACCCTTCTCAGAACAGAATAACTGCTGTTTCAGGTCTGCGTCTCCCTTCTGCAAAAACTTCAGTCCTTTTGGTTTACAAATGGGCTGGAATATTTAAATTCCCAATTTGTTAACATTACTTTAGGGTTGATTGTCATTTTATCTTATGAATAACACCTTTTGTTTCTGGCTAACTGTTGTTTTAATGTATTAAAATATTTAAAAGATTCATTTGAGCTACTTGTTGTGCAACTTATGTCTATATCTATATTCTGCTTTGTGCAGCCAAATTGAAAGAGTGCTCATTGTTGTAAGAAAGAGGGAAAAGAGGGAGAATAGCCTGCTTGATGTGATTTTTTTGCTTGGTAGTTGGTGATAGAGTAGTGTGACTGTATCTTGTCTTCTTTCACCCTGCATCTTGGAGGTTGTTATTGCAGAGTTAAGGACAGAACTGTTCTAAAGTTGTATTGTTTTAAGCCAGTTTTGCTATCAGTACCTTTACTGGGTCAGTTGCAGATCTTGCTCTGAACTTGTCTCTTAAGAAAAAATAAACAGCTAATTTATTTACGTGATTCCGTGATTTATTGTGAACATAGAGACTGTAAAACAAGTGTCTTCCCAAAGTTAGCAAATGTGTAAGTATCTTGAAGTACAAGCTATCTTGCAAAACATGAATCTATACAAAATTTTCAGAAAATTTGTGCTAAAGCTTTGATTTTTTTTCAATTTATGGATGTCTCTGGAGAGTTGTAGAAGGCAGTATGTGTAAGAATTGTAAGTACAACATTTTTTAGCAGGTTACTCATTCTGGTTGTTCACTAAGGTGTCCTCTTTCACCATCATTATGGTGTCTGTAAGTGTTCTTCGTTATATACCTTACATTTCTTTCTTGCACACACACATACATGTATTTTAAAGAAGGAATATGTTGCAGTGGGAACCGTGGAGGAAGCTTGGCATGCTTGTCACAGAAATACTTCTCCAATCATAATAAAAATAATTGAGGCTTCCATGCTGAGGCTGGAAGGTGTTTGTGCGTGTAAGCGTAAGGGGAGTGTTTGGTTGTTGCATGTTTAAGTCGGTGCCCTTGATTTTGTTTGTGGAACAGTCCGAGTGGATGATCGTATGTAAAAGATTTACTTCTTTTTCACCTTAAGAACAGCTTGATTCTTTCAAAGTTATTTTCTCTCATCTAGAAAAAAACTGACCACAGTCTGGCTGTGACTAGTCCTTCCACATACACATTTTATGTACAGAAATGTTCCCACAATTTGATTTTGCGTTACTGTTGCTTGTGCTGCAGTGGCAGGGGCAGGCCAGAAGTTGTGCTACTACACTGATCTTCTCAGAAGAGTCCTAGGCTGTGTCTGCCTACTATTCATTAGTAATTTGGCAGTTTAGAGTAGTCTGAAGGCTGAAAAGGTCTTTACAATGTTTTTTTACTTTGCTTGGCACTTCCCATGCTCTTGTTGTTCAGGGTGGGCTCAAGAAAGTCAGATTAAACATAAATATTTTTTGATTAAATTTAAGATATTTGAAAGACCGTATATATATACACATATATATGTATGATTTCAAAGATAACTTTGATGAAGCACAACATTGATAAAATCTTGCTCTTCAGGGTGACCTGTGAAAGATTGTAATGAATTTATGATCTTTTTGCTGTATTATTCTTTGTGTGTAATAATGCTCCCAAATAATTCCTAAAGATACTGTCTATTCTAAGCATCTTGTAAGTTAGAGGCAAAGCAAGATTATGAGAATACTACATACATGTCATCTTGACTCATTGTCCACTATACAGAAGTGGTCCTTAATTGTAAGTGGGATAATAGAAACTTCAAGGAGGCATCGAAAGCCATGTTGGTTTTATAATCATCTTCTGCTTGGTTTAGAGCTTTCAGTGATGTGAATTCGGTTCTTTACTGATTTCTGTGGGAAAACCATAGGAGTTTATGATAGAAAAACGTTGGTTTTGTTTTAGAAGCAGTAATACTTAATTATTTAGATTTTTTTTTGTCTACAGTTAGATGTAAGTATTCCTTAAAACAAGTTTTAAACAGTCTCAGATTCCTTTCTCGCATCTCTAGCTTTTGTTATTGTTCAATTACCAGCCCCCTAGATTATGTAGGGCCTGAATTTCTACCACAGCAAACAACTGGGAAAAGAAATAAAAGAAGCCAACAGTGACATACATCAGAAAACAACAAAAAACGTGTTTTACTTCTGGGGGTAGTTTGGCCCTATATAGGGGGTTTGGTCCTATATATAAAGGTAATTACAGATATCAAAAAATACAGTTGCTTTTCGTTTGATGAGCACTTTCTGCATTCCTCCTTCTGTCTTCAGTGTTTCTGTACAGGTTGTCACGTCTGCTAGTTCTTTAACATTTCCTTCATTCCTGAAATGGAAGTGGTGGCTATACTTCTTGATATTTTTTTTTTTTTAATTGTTTTCAACCAGAACTTCTAGGACTTCCATTGCCTTTACATAACCCACGTGGCAGGACGTGTTGAGCATGGTGTTTGCTTTGTGAGGAAACCTGCAAATGCAGAAATGCGCAGATTGGACCTTGAACGTAAAACACCTTTGTGGCTCCCATGTTAGTGCGAGTCTTCAGCTACTTGTTTAGAGCAGCCAAAGTCTAGCAAACCTCTCTCAACCACAGGGACGTTTGCTGGATATAGTGGGAGAGATATGATTACTGTATGTGGGCATCAGACTGCATTAAAGTTGTTACAGGACAATGGGGATAAAGGTTTATCCATTGGGGTAAAGGTGGGGTCCTTTCTGCAGTATGTGACGTTTTGTTCTCAGGTCCTGTCTGTGATTGGGAATTGTGCATGACTACTTCATGTCTGCAACCTCCTGATATAGAGTTAGTGCATCTACATTAAAAGATACTGTTTGTGCTGCTAGCTAGCACCCAGCAGTACCAGTTTGCTTATGCGGGGCCTTACGTCAGTAATCAGTCTCATTATTATTATTTTTAATATTGGGGTTTTTTTAAGTGTAGGTGAACACTTAGTAACATGACAGTCCAAAGTGAAGTGTCCTGTAACAAAAACATTTTACACTTTCACTCATTCAAGGTGGAGAGGTAGTAACAAATTTGTCTGAAGAGAACTTGTCATCTTTAAATATATTTGGTTTGTTGCAAACAGTGTGGAAAAGAATCTTCTCATCTTGCTGAGAAGGTAGATGTAAGAAATTTGTCCTCTGGATTCTTCACGCGAGTGTGATCACAACTAATTCAAATCTTGTCTTGAACATCACCTGTGTAATGCACCAATAGTTGTTGCTTGACCTAGGGAACGTGCAAAAGATTATGTTCTATAGGCGTATGATACCTACTGGAAGACTACAGATGCTGTGAGATTGAGTTCTCTATGTACTGATTGCCTCAGAAATGCATTAAATGAATTATTAGTTACAGAATTAAATTCTCATACCTACACATCCAATCTATAGTATTTTTCTCAGTCTGAAAACCCTTGACTGTTGGAATGATTGTATCTTCCTGCCATGGTAATTGAGTCCAGCTAGGACTATTAGCTAGTTTTCTCTTTAATCTGAGTAGAGGTAGGGTTTCTTGCTGAAGGCCTTTTTACTTTATTTAGTATTTGTATTTTCAAGTGGTGTGCTTCAGTAAAGTGATGGTGATCTGCCTTGGTGAGGCTTGGATTTGAAAATTCTTTATTGGTAGGTCTTTGTCTGAACTTCTGTGACCAAAATAAGGCAAGCTGTGAAATGTATGTATCTAAAAATACATGTTTTGTGATTACCAGGTGGTCTGTTTTGGGAGACTATTTTTTTTTTTTTAATTTATACATTACCCTTAAATAACAGGCATTAGAAAGGTAAGGTAAAAGAAATAAAACCTAAAGTAATTGCGGTGGAAGCAAGGCTAAAGATTCGAGATTGGAAGAAGGAGTTAAGGGAAAAGACTAAGCTGCTGTGCTTTTGCCAGAAATACTCGTGAGTTTATTTGTAACTCCTAAATTCTCAAATGCTGTAGGCTTAATTGAAAAACACATTTTAAAAGTAACTTTCTTTTTTAGTGATGTATATATATATTTATGTTTTTCAGACTCTCAGTGTGCAGTCTCCAACAAATGGTCAGTTTGTCTCTCCCAGTGATATTCAGTTGAAATGTAATTATTGCAAAAGTTCTTTTTGTTCAAAGCCAGAAGTACTGGAATGGGAGGTAAGGGGTTTTTTGTGTTATTCTTAGAATGATGAACTGTTTAAAAGTTTAAACCTCTAACTCCAATAGAGTTTTTCTAGGTACCTGTTTTATAAGGTATTGAAGCTTAAAAAATTAAGCTAATAAAATCTACCTTTTTCTGGAGAATATAATCTAACTTTAGTATGGGTAAAAGCAGACATCTTTGTTCGTAAATAGCAAATAAAAAAGCATCTGTGGAATTAAAAGAAAAACGTACTTTCTCATGTCAACTGTAGATTTGAAATCTGCTTTAATCTTCAGTTATTGTATTACTGTAGATAGGATAGACCATTGTTACACTTCTCTATGAACTGAGAGAAGTATCTGAAGAGGATATGCTAAGATTATTGGTGTATTTTTCTGGTTAGCGTTTTCATATTAAATGATGAGTGTTTGTAGAACTGACTGTCACCTTGAGTCAGAGCTGTTAATTTTTGACATTAGAAGTCATACCCTAATTGTGTGTTTGCACTTTACTTTGCATGTTAAAGTTGTGTCTTAATGGCAAACTGTTATTTAAAGTTGCACTCTCCAGGTCATAAGATTTTATCCATTAACCATATTTGTGATGCTTTGCAATTTTGCATTTAGAACAAAGTGTATCAGTTCTGCAGCAGAGCATGTTCTGATGATTATAAGAAACTGCACTGCATAGTTACGTACTGTGAATACTGTCAAGAGGAGAAAACGCTGCATGAGACGGTGAATTTCTCTGGCATCAAAAGACCATTTTGTAGTGAAGGTATGTATGTGTTTGGGTTTTTTTCTAAGGTATCGGTCATTGTAGTTTCACTGCAGTTGATTTACTATGTTAATATTTAACAACTCATTCTGTTGTACTTGAGGCAGAAACAGAAGTTTCTTCGTTATTATTAATGAAGTGTGTGTAGCTGTTATTACTAGTGCACGTGCCTATTAGTTTGTCTAAGCTGCTTTTATGGTCCTTTGTTGAGTTTTTCACCACTTCAGGTTAAGGAAGAGTGGACAACTTTCTTAAGTGTGTGTCTATAAATACATATGCATATGCACAAAAAAAATACATGAATTCTTTTTTTGAAATTTATGCAGAGAGCCTGTGCCAGCACTAACTGCATTGAGAAATACCAAGCTTTCTCTCTGATTAGTATTTTCAAAGTTAATACGACAGTGGAAGTTCTTTCTGTGTTGGCTTAGAATGGTGATTCAAGCAATAACTTGATGTATGTTGATTGCTGTCATTATAATTTTCCTGACTAATGATTCAGATTTTCAAAAAGAAAACAAACTAAAAAGGAGATATTTGGACATAGAATTAAGTTGCATTAAAATATTGATTGCTTTAATAGAAATGGCAAAATACAGTCTTAATAAGAACCTATCCTTTCCACTTCTGGGATACCTGTATTTAATCCTGATCTTAGAAGTTTAACGACAAGTTTGGATGACCTATCTCTGGAGGATATAGTGAATAATTTTTTTCTTTAGTAATAGTAATAATGCTTTCACTGTCATTTGATAAACCTTGCTGAAGGTTTAATCTGCTTTAATCAAGCAGATTAAACAGCAGGTGTGCCAATTGACTTGTAGCAGGATCCTGTTAACCTGGAGAGGGGTGGAGTGTGGGGCTGGAGGCAGCCTTCCCTCCATGCCATTCCCATATAGCTCTGGACCCTGCAAACTTTTGTTTCTGATGAATGGAGTGTGGTGGCTTAGGTCTCTTTGCCATCATTACTTTCTTCTTCTGTTCTGGACTGCAAAGTGATAGCTGGAGAGGGAGAAAGGACAAAGCGAGACCCGGTTTGACAGTGTATCAGTGCAGTGCTCAATGACATCTAGCTAGAAATTGTTTCTGTGAATAAATAATTCCACAGAATATGTTCAAAGACAAGAGCAAACTGGTTTTGGCCTGGAGATCACAGTATATGCTGGTATTACTGTGAATACTTAAGACTCCCTCATTTTAAAGCCCGGTGGGTATGACAATGAAATCAGTAAGATTCATAATGTGAGCTATGCCATAGAACCATTCTATGATTCCGTATTACTGCTTCTGTAGATGTGTTTCTGTATGAGGAGGCTTGAAGGAAGTGAGGACTTGCATTTCCTATGGGAAAATTTGAGGAAGGAAATACATAAAAACACTCTCTCCTGCATGAATACAGTTACTAAACGGGGGGAATCCATTGCTGGACGTCTTAGTGTGGGCCTGAGTTTGCATGTGTTGGACTGCCAGCTTGAGAGCAAAGGTGATTATGAGGATGAACATGCCAAATGTTACCATTAAAGTTTATCAGCTTTCCGTGGTGATCTGAACCACTGAGTAGTGGAACGGTAGTCAAAAGCACCATTAAGTAGAAAGTAAATAATTGAATAAATGTGGCACACATCTGCTAGCTGTAACTTAGATCTACTTTGTGATGCATATGAAAAAAGCTATCTGTGTTACCTGATGAAAACATACTGCTGCCCTGGACAGAAGCTCTGTAGAATTAACCCAGTCTCTGTATTTTAAAGGAAAAACAACGATTGTCATTGATCGCTGCAGAAATAGTGGAATTGAAAAGTTAACAGTGTTTAGATCTGATGTGGGGAAGATGGGGACAGATCTTTAGATGGGCTGAGTGGAGGTCAAAAATGGAAGTCATAGCCTTGATGTCATAGCTTTTTTTCCAAAAATATGTCCAACTGTTTGTAAATTAGAAAAACTAGGAGATGAACCAAATAAGCTTGTTGGATATGGAGGCCATGCTGGTTTTGATATCACAAAGGTCAAGAAACTTCACCAACACAGATTTTGTTGAGCATGCAATTACTCTTCACCAGAAGACAATCTATTACTATTTGGGAAGGAATAACCTAAGGTGCTCAGTCACAAAAGTTATTGGCATTTTTGGAAGAAATTAAACTCTCAAAGAAAATACCAGAAAATTTCAAGTGTGTCTTTATAAAAGAAGGCTCCTAGATAAAATCAACAGAAGTTAAAGAGGTGTTAAAATTTCTGCAAGAATGCTTATTTGTTAGTCTTTAAGCAAACTGATGGGAAAGCATATGTAAGATCAACCACAACCCTTGACTGCTTGTGCCTGCCTGGCCAGAGTGCTGAAGATGTCTTCATTCCTCTGCTCACATTCTTCATACCTGAGGTTTTGGGGTTTTTTTACACATGCACATATGTATATATTTACATGCAAACCATGGCACCCACATTGAAGTCTCTGGGATCAGTATTTCTGTGCAATTTCATTCCAACTCTGTTTCTTTGTATGTTTCTCTTGAGAGATTTAAGAGATTGTGCAGTGACCAGCTGTAACTTCCATTGCAATAAGGTGTAATTAGAACTGACCTATCATTTGTGCTAAGATGATTATTAATTCTTTTGTGGAGTACATTATGCTTTTTCTATGATTCTGTCTGAAACAGATGCTACGTGGAGGATGGACAACCTGAATGGACTAGTTGAAAGAGTTCAATTTGTTCCCCTGATGCTGAGGCTTTGGAAATTAAACTGTCCTGGTGTTTTGACATCAGAATGCCTCATTCCAAAATATCAGTATCTAATTTGAATAAGATGTCTATTCTGTATGCTAAAGCAAGAAGATTGAAGTTGCTTGTCAATTTTTATGTATGTGTAGTTGCATGAGTGACAATTGAGGATAGACTGTGCAAGTTTTTAATCTTGAGGAAATCTTCAAGTTACTGAGTTTTGGGGTTTTTTAATATATGTATCCCTTCTGAGGGTCTAGGAGAACAAATTAGTCGTTGGCAATCCAGCAGTAGAACTATTTTGTGATAAGTATCACTATAACTTTTTTATTTGTAGACTTATTTTGCACTTAATTAATCTTTTTCAATAGAACTAAGTGTTATGATTTAAATAACACAGGCTTTGTAATAATTTTATAATGTGAATTTTAATAACACTGATTCATATCAGTAGCTGTGGAGTAACTCAGTTATCTGATGCTTGGGAGTTCCTTTCAAATGGATAATAGAGATAAAGGACAGCTATGATTTTAGCAACGGTACTATCATCTTGATAGTATGCTAATAAGTTTCTGGGAATTACAGATTCTGTAAATTAAACTCAATGTAAACAGTTCTGATGTTTCATCTAAGTAGAGATAACCCCTTTTGAAATACTGTAGAGCTGACAAGTGGAAAAAGAAATTTAGGAAACTAAGTGATTTCAGAACTGAGTACGTCTAGGAAAGATGTATGTTTAGTTAAGCGTTGTAGATTTCAGAGTGGCATTTTTCCAACCACCGCTGCACAGGGGATTGTTCAGTAAAGTATACTATTAAATGTTTAGTTGATTGATTTTTAGATTTACATGAAAACATTACAGATATTGGGAACAGCCTAAACACAAGTGTGTTAAACTTTATATAGGTGCTTACATACGAATGTTCCACAACCAATTAAGATATTACCTGAAACTTACAGCAATTCCTGTTGTTACTGGAAACACTAACAAACTGGTTTCAAAATAGATGTTTGATATGAAATGTTGCTAAGACTTAGTTATAGTTGCTGGGCTTCTCTGGTAGGTGGAGAACTGCACTGAGGAAAAGTTGGTTTGCTGGCCCTGCCGAGCGGAGCTGCCCCGTCCCCTTAGGCGAAAGGGGTTGCCATCCAGCCTGCTTGGTCCTCTTAATTCCTGATGTTTGGTTTCGTTATTGTTAAATGTAAGAGCTACAGAAACTGTTTAAACACAGCTTTTTTTTTTTATAGTTTACACGCAATCATCTATCTATTTTTAGAAACATTGATATTCCTTTTAAACATAAAATTTGCAGAATTTGGGCTAGCATACAGAAATTTTTGAAGACAGCAGTAAAGCACCCATTTTTATGAAAAATGTTATGGCATAATTACAACTTTCTAACTGCATGCTACTTTGCAATAGGACCTCATAATGCTATCAAGAATTGGTAAGTAGTATAGAATATAGTTCCAGGGAAAAAAAAAATACTGCTGTTTAGTATACATAAAATTTCATATCACACTTAACTGTTTTGCATAATAGCAATCTGCTGTTACAGACTCTGTGGTTTGTGCTTCAAGGAGCTGTTATCTCCCTCTCTGCAGCTCTCACAGTGGCCTACCATGTTAAAATAGTTTGTGCTTGCTATGGTGGCTTTTCAACTTTATCCTACGTTAGACAGTTTGGTTTCGCTTCTGACCACTTCCTTTGGCCGTGACCCTCTAAGATAAATTCTAACCTGAAATATCAGCTTTCTTGTGGCTTTCTTTTGAAGGTTGATTTGGTGATGCATTGGAGTATCCTGACAAAAGGGGACAAATGAAAAGCAAAACGTCTTAATTACTGTAAAATGTATGACCCATAAAAATGCCCTTTCACAATTGCAAGAGTCCTGTTGTTACTGAGGGAAGTTATTCCTTTCCCACAAATCAGGTTAGTAGAAAAGTGGAAATCAACTTTGGAGGGATTTTGAGGTGCCTGAGTTATTTTGAGAGAATATGATCTGCTGTCTTCATAGCAGAGGTGCTCCAGCTCCCTGATCATTTTCGTGGCCCTTCTCTGTACTTGCTCCAACAGGTACGTGTCCTTCTTATGTTGGGGGCTCCCAAGCTGAACACAGTACTCCAGGTGGGGTCTCAGGAGAGCGGAGTAGAAGGGGAGAATCACCTCCCTTGACCTGCTGGCCACGCTTCTGTTGATGCAGCCCAGGATACCATTGGCTTTCTGGTCTGCAAGCACATGTTGCTGGCTCTTGTTAAGCTTCTCATCAACCAACACCCCCAAGTCCTTTTCCTCAGAGCTGCTATCAATCCATTCATCCCCCAGTTTGTGATGGTATTAAGGATTGCCCCAGCCCAGGTGCAGGACCTTGCACTTGGCCTTGATGAACTTTATTAGGTTTGCCTGGGCCCACTGCTCAAGTCTGTCCAGGCCCCTCTGGATGGCAGCTTGGTGTTAAACAGCACCGGGCCCAGTACTGACCCCTGAGGAACACCACTCATCACTGGTTGCCACTTGGACATCGAGCTGTTCACTGCAGCCCTTTGAGTGCAGCCATCCAACCAATTCCTTACCCACCGAGTGGTCCATCCATCAAATCCATGTCTCTCCAGTTTAGAGGCCAGGATGTCATGTGGGGCAGTGTCAAATGCTTTGCACAAGTCGAGGTTGATGGAGTCCATATTCAAGGCAGAGAAGTCCCTTTTCAAATACTTAACAAGCTCCCTCATTGCAGAAGCACCAAGTGAAGGCTCTTGGCTATGGTGAAGGAGAGCACAGATTCGCGCCTTCCAAATGCACATGGAAGAGCTGGGGAGGCGATTCTTGTGCTGTTCCAAATGTGGGAGAGCCTGATTGTGTAGATGTAGTTTCCAGTTAGTTGGATGCGTATCTTGTGGAATGACTTGAAAAATTTAACTTGTTAACCTGGATTTTGGTCCAGAAGTGTTTGAACACTTCTAGCAGTGTTCTTGTAGTTGAAAAAGTCAAAAGGTAGAACTAGGCTGAGGAAGAGATTATATATTTATCTTCTCTCTGTCTACAGAGGGACAATGTTGATACTGTTAAAGTAATATCATTTAAATTTTAGTATGAATACAGGTTGTGCCGAATCTTGAGATTTTTTCATTCATGGAGAGCTAATTTTTAACATGGTAAAAGAATATCAAGTGAAATCCTGTGCATTGTTCAACTACAGAGGTCCATGTTAAATTGGCATTCTTTGGTGTTAATTCCACCATTGTGTCTTTGAAGATGTTTGAGACAGTTCTTTAAGCGAAAAAAGCATTGGCTATTGCAGATAAGTGCTGATGACAGTTTAAGGTGCTGAGATTATGAGCACAAGAGGAAAGCATATAAAGATGCTTCTTATTAACCTGAAAGAATAATCAGCTTGAAAAGATTAAAGAACAAGCAGAAACTGTGTAACTGAATGGGAATAGGAGGGAGGAGAAAGGAAGGAGCTCGTATCTAATATCAGAAAATATCAAGATAAACTGAGAATGTATAAAAGGTGAATAATGAAATACTAAAAGGTTCTTAAGCAGAAGACAAGGAAGGAGGTGGGAGACAGCCCCTCTGTTACTCAGAGACGATGGAGTCTATTTTAATGGTAATCCAAGCAGGATCCAAAATTGGATGCATTGTATCTGTTTTCCTAAGGATAATAATGTTTATTGTGAAGCCGGAGGCAGTGGGATGGTACCAGTGTGGGTATGGAAGAGGTAGCTATTGCATTCAAATCGATACATAGGGAGGCAGCAGAAAGCTGTGGATGGAAAATAGCTCCAGAAATCTTCAAGAGCTAGCTTGTAATGCTACAGGCTTCTTCATACTATGGGCTCATGATATGACAGGCCTCTTGTTGCTCTTCTCTAGATGAAGTTGTTAAAGGATAATAGTTGGGGTTATTACAGGATGAGAGAACAGTAAGTCTCGTATGTAGCTTGCAGGAGGAGAAAGGTAGTCTAGTAAGTACAGCCTTTCAGCGGTAAAAAAACCTAATCACTTTTAGTGATAAGTGGTGATTAGTGATGGAACAATTGTATTCTATGAAAGATGTTATTCTCTGTGGTAAAAAGAGACCAGTGTTGAGGACTTGGGAAGCGTCTAGTTCAGCATTCCTATTTCACAGCTGTTTGATGTGTCAAGGTACTGAACTTCCCATAATTCAGGTGGGTGCTGCTGGTGGAATAGAATCAGGTTTTTAGTAGCTTGCTTGCACGGAGTCTGCAGAGAGCCAAGTGAAGCGTGTTTCCTACCGTGGGAAGCTCTGCAGGGCTGGGCCTGGCAGTTCTTGTGTCTGCCGAGAGAAAGGAATCTCCCTTGACTTGGAACATGCCTGAAGTAAAGGTTTGGAGGAACTGCTTGTGTGTTGTCCTGTCAGCAAGCCTTTGTTGCATTTGTTCAGATGCTTATCCTCTCTCTACAGCTTATGTGGGAAACCAAAGTTCAGGGCTGTTGAAAGGGATAGGGTTTGTGTTGGGTTTTGCCTGGAAGCCAGAATTCTAATAGCATAATTATGGATATGTTACCTTGATTTAGGAGATACCCAGCTACTTCTTTTTGCCTGGTTCAAATTTTGAGTTGCAGATACTTTGTCTGAAAATGCTCCTTAATGGTCTTTCTGAGATGGTTGACTTGTGGGGTAGTCTTCTGCTAGAACTTTGCTAAAAAACATAATTGATGACCTGTGTAGCTTGAACCAAATGACCCGCACTTATATTTTTCTTTGAAATTATTAAAAGCTATTTTTTTTTTCTTAGAATCACTTTAAGGCACTAAAGATTTCCATCTGCTCACACTGTAACTTGTGTAACTGATGTTACTGCAGAAATCTGGAGGACCTTAGGATTTTCGTTGTATATTTTCGTTCAAAATGTTGGGGCTGTCAGCTGTTTGCCTTAGACAGTGCTTATACTCATGAACCCCGAGTTCCCGGGGGAGTTAGGCTGGCCAAAGCCTCAGGATTTTAGTGTTGATATTGGAAAGATCAGACAACCAGTGCTCTTTGTATTATTCATCCACGATGTACTGTCAATTAAAACCCACTTCTTGGCCACATCTACAAAGCCAGCATGGATGCTACTGCTCTGTTGATTCAGGATTTACATTGTGCACCGTGAAGACCAAGTTGTTTGAGTTTGGAATCTGTTTTGTCAAAGGTGAATACCTTTTTCCATACTTCAGAGAAATTCTTACTATTCCAATCAAAACCATAGCATTATAATAAAAAATTATATCCTAAATATGTACAGAGTACCAAGGACCTAATTAAAATACATCCTATAAAAAGGAAGGCATTTTGTTTTCCCTTTGTCTGAAGCAACAAGATCTTGAAGCAAGCAAATGTTCCCTGGTCGGGTCAATCAAGTTACATATTACAAAGACATAAAAAGTATCAGACAAATCTGAAGAATTTTGCTCATTATGTTGCAGAAGGAAAAGAAAAGCCTGTACTTCCATTTTAGAAGTCTTCAGGGTTGTAACAACCTTCTGTCAACATCTGAAGTTTTATAAAGATGGATTTATTTTTTTTATCTTCTGTAGAGGCTTCCTTCAGCAAGAAGCCCTGTAGTCAGTGATCTATAAAAAAAACCCCCATGTTTTTCAAGCATTTAGTCTTAAGGACTGGAAATTTGGACTTCTTGTTTCCCCTGACTGAATGTTCACTGCTCATTATTTTCTCTGTGTCACAGAGATGTGAGAGATGTTCAACCGTAGAAAGGAAAATTTCTTACCTGGTAACGGTTTTTAGTGTAACAGCAGTATCTTCTTCAGCTTTATTCCCTATAGTTTAGCTGCCAAGAAAAATGTCAAGTTTTTGCATTCCTTTTTGTAGACTGTTTAGCCAGGTGCACATAGCTTACCTGATTGGTAGTAGAGTACTAATCTATAGTCTTGAAAGCCTGATGCAGCATTGAATGGCTGTTCTAAGGCACAGCTGAAGAGGAGGATACGTTGCGGTGCTGAGCTATCTCTGGAATTGTAAAGAAGTGGAAAGAATCTGATGCCCCATACAATAATGAGAGATGCACCCAGCAGGAACAAGTACTGTCAAGAAGTTTTCAGTGCTTTAATGGGTACTTCTAACTAATAGCCTGCACACACTGCTATCTTCAGAATTATTATTTTCTTCAGAGCAGTGTATTTAACAACCGAATTAGTCGTACTGTAAGGATGATTTGGCACATTCTTTCTGCACCGCCTGTTCTGTGTGTTACTAATTTTCTTTATGCTGCTGTTAAAGAATCAGATATATAACAAAAAGCCAATTTCAAACACAGTTATTACCTACAGTGTCTTATTTGTACAATATTCTATAATTGTCTTGTTTTGGCATTGCTGGCAAATTTAATTTGTTAGCAAAGCTTGTAGCATTGGAAGTTAAAATTCCTCAATAACCTCTTGTATTTGGGAGATGCTGTCTACTGCAGCTTCCGCTTGCATTCTTGTGGCTTTTTGATTTTAAAATAGTATCTCGGTTTCACACATAGGAAGTTCTACCCTAGTAGACAACAGCACAAGTTGCTTAATTGAAATTACTGAATACATTATAATTACAGTATTTTTATATTCTGTATGCTAAGTGCAGCGTGTATGTTACATATGAAGTTTCATAACTTTCCAGAGGTACAGCAGTCCGCATGTGTTAGACTGCATGCTCTAGCAAGTCACTTGGAAGACTTGTGGTACTGTGATATTTCGGAGTTCATAAAAACTGGTGCAGTACCTTAGATCAAAGGTCTGTGTAGATGTTACCTCGTCCCTTCACTCTTTAATATAGACAGTTACTTAATCTTCTCATACTGTTCTCTTCTGTAAAATTAGCACAATTACAGAGATATATGGTGCATGATTTAGGCATCAGCTGAATAGACACTAGATTTGAGGTAGTTTAAATACATTATATTCTCAAAATAGCCTATGTAATAGCTACAGTATTCATCTTTTAAAGTATTTCATACGTTAGAATGTCTTCTAATTTGCTTGAGGGAGGATCAGATTATTGAAGAATATAGCTGTCCATATGGCAACCTTGAAATTATGACTATAGCAAATGCAAAAAAAAAACCCAAAACAACCCACCTGATGTAAAAAGAAAAAATAAAAGATTCATTGCATACAAATGCTACACGAATTTCATATGTAAACTCCTGTCATTGCATAACTATTCTCAGTACTGATCATTGCTTTCTTTATAGTTATATTTTTAAGAAACTCCTCAATTCTTAGGTCGTCTTGTACCTATTAGTGCTCTTAAAAAATTAATGAGATCTGCAGTGTTTTGTTGTATTAATATGAATTACAGTAGTAATAGAAATAAGTTGATCCTTGAAGATAGATATTGTCTTAGTGGCTACTGTTGTCTAGCTTAAAATTTTTGCTTGTCATTGTCTGGATGTCTAGCATTCTGAGGATATGTATCTGAGCGATGTAATGCCAAGTCAAAGCTTTTGCATGGGTCTATATGAAAAGAAAATTATGTATTTTTTCTGACTGTTTATTCAGGGATTTGATGAGCACAGATTCAAGCATAGTGTATTGAAAAAGATGCAGACATCACATGAAACCATAGAGTTATGCAGGAAAAGTATTCTGGTAAAAATGTCTTGAAATATAGTCTATTATGCAACCTGAATGTGTCTGAAGCCCCAATTGTTAGCTGTTGTATTCATTTAATTTTCAATATTTAACTCTTAACTGTGATATCTCTCTGTAAAAATTACTTTGTTCCTAATGTTTAAAATCTGTTTCCAGGCTGCAAGCTGCTATATAAACAAGACTTTGCAAGACGGTTAGGACTGAGATGTGTTACTTGTAATTACTGCTCACAGCTGTGCAAAAAGGGAGCAACTAAGGAACTTGATGGTGTAGTGAGAGATTTCTGCAGTGAAGAGTGCTGTAAAAAATTTCAGGACTGGTACTACAAGGCAAGTAACTCAGAATTTTTGACGAGAGCTCCACAGTTAAAAAAACCAAAAATGCACGTGTGAGGATATCTCAAGAACTGTGCAGCAAATATGGCTTACTTCAGCAAAGCATTTGCTACACAATAAGCAAATGTATTATTTCATCATTTGAGTTTTCTTAGATCTTGCAGTAGCATTTCTACCATCTGATTTTATTAATTCATTTGGCAAGGAAATCTTGAGTTACAGAAAAACAAGAAACTACTGTGTATACTTATTAATTTACAATTCCAATTTTTTCTTCTCAATTGATACCATATTTTTCTTGTCAAAACTTCTTAAATGTGTATTCAGAATGTTGAAAACACTGTTAATAGCAGCTGGATGATACCTTGAGTTGACTGACAATTAACTAGGTTAGCAGAGTTTTTCTTGTTCCTGTTTTTGCCTCCTTTTTTGCCTTTTCCCTCCTCCCACAGTTTGAACTGCAAAGGCTTTGATTGTTCAGTATTTCCCAGTGGAAAGGATGCCAAAGAGAAAACCAAGCCCAAATGGATTTCTAATAAAAGTTTTAATCAAACAGATGGCATCTATTTCTAAATCTCTGGAAGCTTAACTACCTTGTGAAGCACAACCAGCAAAGAGTTCACCTTAAGAGGTTTTTTGTTTTCATTTTTTGAAAGAAATAAAGGTGAAATTGGACTGGGTTTAGCCTGCGATTAGTACCATGGATAAAATCTCTGGTGCGAACATCCTGGAAAAGCTACTCCGATAATATCAAAACAAGAACTACACTTGTGGATGCAATTGCAAAAAAGACAGTACAAAATTCATCACCTTACCAAAACTCTGTACGCAGCCTGGAAGGCAATAAAAAGCTTGAAATGTTAGAGGTCTAGATACAAGTCCTGTAATTCAAGATGATCTACCTACCATAACAGAACTGAATCTGAAGACATATCTGATATTTGGAATGGCTGGTTCCAGAAATGTTACAGCCAAATATTCTAAAGCCTTTATTTTTAATAATGTATGTTAGGTTCCTGTTAGACATTCCTGAAAGAGAACTACTGAAGACAAGAATGTGTTTCTTCTGTCTCATGTGAAAATAGGGTAACAAACCTTGGCTGCAAAGTTCTTAAACTTACTAAAATGTTAACTTCATACAGTGATATTTAACATGTGCCTTAAAACTTGGGTTATGGGGTGAAATTTATCCCTGCGTAAAAAGTGCCTTCTGGTAGAGAACCTAATAAAGCTTTGGTGTGCTTTACAAATCTCTTGGTGATTCAGCAAAGAATATAGTCTTGAGGGTGTGTGTACCAAACTAGTTTCATATACATAAACTTCTGTCGAAGCTTGTACTCTCGTTGAGGTTTGAGAACCCCTTGAAAACTCTGACTTCAGCTTATCCTTCTGATCTGTGGGATAAGGCAGTAACTTAATTGGCCCATTAAGTCTGCTTAAGAAATTCTGTTGATTCTGGCATGCAGGGAAATTAGACATAATGCCATGAAAAGGCAACGTATTCCAAGCAGACTTGCTGGTAACTAGTGACTTTGGATACTTTTGATGATACTGAAGTGCTAGATATTTTTACTTTTTGAATCTTACGCTTGCTAGTGGAACTACTGTTACATGATGTTACATGATTGCCATTTTTTTCTAAATATTTCTTAAAGCCTTTGTCTAATTCAGTTTGGGTTATAAAAGTTTGGGATTTATTACATGGGCAACACATGTAATAGGTTTTGGGAAATTGTGTGTTTTGCTAAAATTGTCTTCTTTTTTTTTTTTTCCTTTACATCCTTGCTGGAAACTTCTCCCTCTTTTTATAAAAGTCACTGCAGGTATCTTAGATTTGGCAGCACGTTGTTAGCTGACGTTCTTAGCTAGCCATAGACAGATAATGATCAAAATATAGGAAAACAGAATAGATATGGACTCCTCCCTGAATTTGTACTTCATTTGCTGTTTTGTCTGTTAGCTTCTTAAAAGAGTAGTTACGTATGTATGAGCTTTGTCTCATTTATGCAATGTCCCATGTTATTTTGGAGTTTCAATGAATGTATACATGAAGAGAAATAAGTAGTAATAACCTAGTAATGTTTTAACACCAGCATTATGTTCATTAAACAAGTGTTTGTCTCCATCTTCTTTGTCTATTTTTTTTATGGACACATTTTTCATGTAGTATGGTCTGGAAAACAACTTTCAGAAATAATTAAGCATTATGGGAGAGGTTCCCTGACTGACAAAATTCTTTTCTCAAAAAGCAGAAGGTAGCAGTGGTAGAAGCACAACAGACTTACCTAGAAGTATTAGAAGCACATCAGACTTATCTAGAAGTATTAGAAGCACATCAGACTTATCTAGACGTGTTCTTCAAACCTAATATGAAGGAATGAAATGGACAGGAATAGTTCAGTAATAATCATTTGTTGGGTGACAGCTACAGTTACCGGTTGGTGCCAAGTTCTGAGGAAATTTCTACTGTATGGTGTCCATGCACTTCTAAGAAGAGAGGTACAATTTTTGGTGTCTCAAGGTTAGCTCCCTAAGTTATTAGAGCTCCTGCTCTAAACGTCAATAGCATGCCATGGTTTAGATATTAAAAATGCCTCGGAAATTTCAATGTAAATATTTTAGTAGCCTGATGTTGGATGACCGTTTCAGTCATTTGATGTTACTTATACCAGAGCATTAAAAGTATCTTGAAAAAGAGTTTACAGTTCTGAGAATAGCACAGAAATACGTTTCTTTAAATATACATTGTGGAACATTGCTGAAAATGCTACAGCTGAGGTGCCCTTACAGGTCATTCAAGGCTACAGCAGAATATTGATTGGATTGAGCCTGTAGAGCGATGACTATTCAGTGGAGGTCAGATGTCTTCAGCAAAGACTAAGTAGGAGGTGGGGAGCTACAGTCTGAGGCATAGAAAAAGTATTGTGACTGGTGAGCTCAGATAGCAATGATTGTCAGCGGTGGTAAAGTTTGAAACAATGGAGCCAGCATTAATCTAAATGGTAAAGGCAGCAAGACAACCTTGTGGAATGTCTCTTGTCTGAATTCAGCCATTGTGTGGTTAGGCATATCCATTTCAAGTAGGTACTGTTTCAGAATAGTTGATCTTGTATGATCACTCACTCTCTGGAAACATCTCTTGCTTCCTACTTACTGTGGATTGAACTCCGAATAGACAGCTAAGATTGGGTCAAATTAATACCAGTCCAAATCATTTGAGAATGTTAGAACAGGCAATTGGAGGATTAAAAATGTAAGTAAAAGCCCCATGTGTGAAAACTTTGTTTTTAAACCAAGTTTGGAGCAAGCATTAGTGATTTACACTAATCGCTGTGCCCATTTGAACATGTTGAAGTTGGACCTGGGAAAAGAATGGGACCAAAAAGCAGTCATGAGTTAAGCGCAGTTGGAGCACTGAGCATAGATGGAATTTTTGGAAACACGGATAGAGCAGACTTGAAGGCAGGCATTTTTGGCATTTCAGTTACTGTATAGTGCCAGTATCTCAAATGAAAACAAATGGGAAGGAAGGAAAAAGCAACAAATCATGAATTCACACTTTTGCTTTCTGTCAATTTCATGGTCCGGGGAAGTGGGAAGGGCAAGCAGGTAGCAGGAAACTTCAGTACATGGAAGAGTGTGTAGTATTGACTGGAAGCATGATTATGGCAATAGTAGAATTATGGTGTAGCAAATGCAGGGATGAGAAGTAAAGCATTCTTATAAAGGATTCTTGGCCTTGCCAAGTAATGTCCATGTGGAATCAAACCAAGATTTTTTTTTTTTCACCTAAATACCTTAGTAGCAGCCCAGGAGAGACAGCAATACATTCACTCAAAGGCCTAAATGAAAGAGCAGAACCAGGAGAGAGAGAAGACAGTTACATGAAGGCTGTAGTTGCTGCATTTGACAAGATTTATCACTTATTTTTCTTTGAAGGAGAGAGAAAATTGAGCAGAAGGTGGTGCTTTGATAGTCAAGTAGTTGCAGCAGGTCAGAATAGGTGGGCTTTTCTGTACATGGGCCAGCTGTCATTCTTAACAGTCAATGTTAGGTGGGCTTGACATTTAAAATTAGTGAATTACACATTTTTATCTTTTTTTTTCGTACCGGTATTTCAGCCTTTTGGTGGCTTTGGAAGATGCATTTGCATTTGAGGTGTGAATTCACAGTTTCTCTGAACTGATAAATCTAGGCTATTTTGGCAACGCTCCACACTTCATCTTCCCTGCTCCCTTCCAAGAACACCGCTTCCTTGCTCTGTTGCCCCACTGAGAACATCTCTGCTGCAACGTGAACTCTGGATCAGCATCAGCAGAAAGTCAAAGTGACAAATGCTACAAAAATTTTGGGAGGATGGGGGCAATGGAGTGCTGTAAGGTCTCTGACCTTGTGTACCCTGCAGGTGCATAGGCGCTTCTGCTGGCACCTGCACGGAGCAGGGGAAGACAAGTACCTGCCCTTCCTTGATGTGGGGTGATCCTGAAGCCACAGCTTTAATTGCTACCAATTTAAAGCTGGTAATACTGTTAGAATTGAATCTCTCTATATATCATCTCAAATGTTTGAGAATTACAACAGAGAGCTGAATTTCCTGCATTGCCAAAGGATAGTGCTGGACTGCTCAAGTACAGAGAAGGGGCTCAACATTTAATTACTTTTAAGATTTTAACTAATTGGCCTTTTCATACCTTTTTGGTCGCAAGAACTATAGTTGGACCATTTTTTTATTTTATATTTTTTTTAGCCATCAGAGCCTTGTGCATAACTGCGGTGTTGTGTATGGTTTTACGTATTAATGTTTTATGTTGCATATTATCATAACTTCCCTCTTACTCTCCTGGCGTTATTATTAGGTTGACTTACTTTGGATTCCTGAGCATCTATAAAGGTTTTATTTTTTTAAGGAGGTTGCAAGCAATATCAAGGGGAGCAGTAGTACAAACAAATTTTTGCTTACTTGAAGATCTGGAACTGGGGCGACAACTGTTCAGATATTAATTAATAGTGTGGCTGAATAAATTCAGTGGAATCTATTTTGGAGAAAGTGTCTTTCTTAGTGATGCCTTATGAAATTATCATGTAGGCTGGGGAAAGATGTATTATTTATATATTTAGCTGGGGATACAGAAGAAAGTTTTGAGTTTCAGGTTACATGCTAAGTGAATTTATCCTCTTTAGTTGAAGAGCTGCTGTTTATAAATCACAGATTTTGAAGAACTAATTAATAATTGGAATCTTAAATTGTCAAACTACTAAAATAATGAAAATATAGAAGTTATTTACACTAAAGGGCTCTGATCTGATACCTAGAGAAGAGATTATGTTTGGGACTTTAAACAAAAAAAAAGCACCAAACTTTGGGGGGAAGGGAAATCTCTACTTGTCCTGGGTTCAAGAGAGTCATTAAGAAGTTTCAGTCGCTTTCTGCTCTTGTTTTGCAGAATGTTTCAGTAGAATTAATTAAAATTGAGGCATAAAATTATTTTTTTGCTGACTGTCTTTAGCAAAACAAAGGATTTTAATTCTGGGTGTTAAGCCCACCAAAGAGTTGAAAGTAAAGTGACAGATGTACACAGGGTAGAAGTAGTGTAACCGTCATAGAGCCTACACAAGTGAGACTTAACTGTGTAGTGGTAATGATTCTCCGGTACTCTTAAAAATGTGACCTTTTAAAACATAGAAATAATTTTTTTCCAAGGCTTGTTTAAAAATGTCAAAATCTTCCTTTGCATTAAGGCTGCACGATGTGACTGTTGTAAGTCTCAAGGAACTCTGAAAGAGAAGGTGCAGTGGCGTGGCGAAATGAAACACTTCTGTGATCAGCACTGTTTGCTCCGATTCTACTGTCAACAAAACGAACCAAATCTGGCGACCCAAAAAGGACCTGAGAACTTACACTATGGTATGTGCTGCTTTATGGCTCCTAAATGGCAAATGAGGTGCTTCCTTTAAATGAAAAATGTAAAGCACCTTATTTATTTGTTGTAATAAACTGTGTTAGAGGTTACCCTTTCTTATTTTATCATCAGAGGCATCATTGCGCTGCTTGCTATTTTTATCTTAGCTCTTTATTTTATTGCTTTTGCAAGAGCTAAAACATTGTCAGGTAATCAAACAGCTTTGTAATCACTTCTTAAAAACCAAATCTTTTTAGGTGAAGCATAATTTTCGTGTTGTATCATCATGGGGACAAAAAATGCTTCCCTCTCATTTTGCGCTAGTTTGTCATTATGTGTTCTGTGGAAACGCTTCTTTGCAAAATGTGTTTTGGTCACAGAGAGCAGCTAAATGCACTAGGAATGAAAAAAGAAATAAATGAAATTAAATGGAAATAAATGAAATGGAAACTAAATGAAAATGGAATTAAAGTGTCTAGATAAGAGGAATACATTGTGCTTTTGTTTTTTCTGTTGGCAATAGGTACCATATAAATTTACTGATGGAGGCTGGATACATATTTACGTGGTTTAAGTGGCATGTCAGGCAAAGTTCAAATGAATCAGCTTTTTAATTAATGTAATTATGTAAACACCACTTCTTTGTATGGCCATTTTCGTATTTGAACATCTGTTTTTCTGAAAGAGGCTGTATTCACATCTGAATGGAGCGTTGATTTAGTGTTTGCATTTGTGTAAGTTTCAATGCCGGAGTGGTGAGATGCCCATAAATGAGAAGTCTTGCGTGCAGTTCTCAACCTGGGATACAGTACGAATCAGTGCTGTTAATTTAATGTTTCCCTGATGACAGGTGTTGTCTGAGTTGCTTACTGAAATTTACTTTGAGTCTGGAAAAGGGGAAAAAAATTTCTAAAAATGTTTTCTTATGTTTTTAGATCAGGGCTGTCAAACCCCCCGAACAAAAATAACAGTAAGTACATATATTTAATACATATGTAACATAACTAGATGTATTTAAAATGTGAGATCCTGATGGTTTAACGGGATGCTATAAAAAACCAAAAAAATGGTATCTTTGAATGATACTAAGATAAATTTATGGAGTTTTTTAGTCTTTCTCACATCAGTAGTTGAAATTCTTTTTTTTTAATCTTCGTATTTTGTCTTTTCAATGTCTT
>KZ506119.1:188244-199689 GCA_002844005.1 Limosa lapponica baueri
TTGGATTACAGCATAGTTCAAGAAAGTTAGACCTTGAGCCAGACGTTTGTTGTGCTACTTATAGTGAATTCTTTTTACAACAAAAATCTTTTTTAAAGTTATAAAATAGCTTAAATTGCACTTTCATTTAAACAAGAATGTAAAAAAGAATATCTTAAGAGTATCTTAAATTAAAAAAGAAAAAAAAAAAGAGAAAAAGAAGAAAATAGGCCAGAAGTTGTTAATCAAAGTGCTAGCCCCTGACTCAGCCAAATACAACTAAGTTACATTCCTGGCGGTGGCAGCTCATTACTAGAAATGTGGAGTAGCTCACAATTAAGGAATCATAGTTGATGCTGTTGTGTTGTGGTGTTGTGAGCTTCCTCTTCAGTATCTCATATGTGAAAAGTATCAACTGATAAATTAAATCAAGAACTTTGTGTTGAAATCAGTTTGGTGCAACAGCATGTTCTCTTTTATTTGCTTCCCTCTAGGGCTCAGCACCACCACCTTCTCCAACACCTAACAGAGAAATGAAGAACAAGGCAGTTCTTTGCAAGCCTTTGACAATGACGAAAGCCACATACTGTAAACCTCACATGCAGACAAAGTCTTGTCAGACAGGTAACTCTTCAGCTGTACTGGAACTACTTATTTCTTCAGTGCAGACATTTTTAACTGTTACTATCTTGGAACATATTGCAAATATTTTTATTTTTTTTCCTAAACTGCAGGTGTAAAATATATTTAAGTACCTGGCAGTATTTGCCTTTTTCTTTTTTCTTTTAATAGAAGATGATTTGAAGAAAGAGTATGTCCCAGTGCCTATTCCTGTACCTGTCTATGTTCCGGTGCCTATGAACATGTATAGTCAAAATGTTCCTGTTCCTACAACAGTTCCTGTTCCTGTAAGTGAGACTTCAGCTTCATTTTTAGAGTGGCACATGTTCCCATGCAACACTTTGTGTTGTTGACTGTTCTCGTTCTGGTCCGTCTAAAGGACTGCAGGATGCTGCGGCACTGTTTATTGAAAAAGCGTTAGAGATCTGTCAGTGACACTTAATTTCCTGATTGTTCTTTAACACCTACCTGCCTGCTTTCAGTGTGAAAATCTTGTGCTGCTGAACTTCACAGGAGCAATTCTCAATGATACTTTTGAGTCTGCTGAATAAGTAATGGGTAATCGGAAGATTGTGTTGGGGAGGGATAGCAGTGGGATAAACAGAAAGAGGAAAAACAAAAAAAAAAGAAAAAAGGAACTTTGTGCCGTCAAGAGAAAATAAGTTAAATTTGTTAACACTTATATACCAAATCTCATCCAAATGGTGGGAAAAACCCTGAATTTCTAAAATTCCTTGTTTCACAAGCAAGCCAATAAAACAGGATGCTGATTTGTCCAAACTGTTAGTCTGAAGTTATAGTCAAGACAGGTTTGAAGCTCTAAAGTCCCTTCTGTTCTTACTTTGACCCACTATATTCTGTCATACTAAATTTTTTCTGTATGTTTTCCTTCTTTCCCTTCTGTTCTCGGTCATTTATATTGAATTTTTTAACCTGTCAATATTTTTTGTTAGCCCACACTGAAGTGATATGTTTCTAATCTGTATTAATTGTCTTTTAGACAAAGAATGTAGAGTTTGTTTCTGGGTTGGCTGCTGTTGATGCTTTGTTGCAGCATATGTTTTTTTTCTTTTGTAATTATCTCTTCCTCCCTATCTGCAAAGGTGCCAGTTCCAGTTTTCTTGCCCACTACTCTGGATAGCAGTGAGAAAATCCTTGCAGCAATAGAAGATCTGAGGGGAAAAGTACCCTCAAATCCCCTGGAAACCGAGCTACTGAACTTGTCAGGGATGGTACCTGAACATGATGGGAAAGCTGAAGCTTCTGATGTGGCCAGTGAGTTTCCTGCCGAGTTTTTGACTCTTTGGAGTACTTGGGTGTATGTGTGGGTGTGTGTGAATTAGGAGAAGGGTTGTGTTGTTGGGTTTTTTTTTTTAGGGAAAGATTCTTTGAGTATAATAGTGCTATTATTGAGTTCTTACATAAAGTTGAAATCTTAATTACTTAAATATTTTTGAAGATCATTTTAGCTCATTTGAAATACAGAAAACTTTCTGAAGTCTGTTGTGTGACCTCGGTGTCCTGTACCACACCTTTGTCTTTAAAAACACAGGCATTCGCTTTGCTTGTGCCAGCTCCTTGGCTGATGGCAAGCAGTCATCCAGGATTGCACACACATATTTTCTTCTCAGCGTAACTCAAACCAAGCCAAAACCAATCCATTCTTACTCCCAGAAAAACTCAAGTCAAAAGTTTAAGGAAAGTTGGGTGTGGGGAAGCGCAGACCGTTAAAACTGAGAGAAACATAGGTTTCATAAGTGGAACTGTGGTCAGCAAAGCCAGCTCACCTAACAATGCCTTTGCTCTTGCTTGATCCTGACCTGCAAGTATCATCTTTGAAGATAGCAATGTGTCAGCTGATAGATCATTGGGGTTGTGATGCTGAAATGGCCTGTCATCTCACCAGCTCATCTCAAACGTGAGAACTGCCTGGGACAACTCTGCAGCTGAAGATCAAAAAATCCTGTATATCCTGTAATGATATTTTTGCAGTGCATGTACTCTTTGCCTTTCTTTCCCATCTCTGTCTGCCAAAATCATCATCTCTCCTGTATCATCCCAGGATAATTTGCCTAGATTTTAAGACTTTTCCATGACTCAGGTGAAATTTTGGGTTTTTTCCAAACTGTTTCAACAGATGCCTCAAAGGATGTTGAAACTTACGCTTTGGGCCTGGTATATAGGAGGCCAGTGATGCTGCAGTCCCAGGAGGCTTATTGTTTTCAAAACTCTTGCCATTCCCCCACTAAAGCTGGACATTTCTGGTGGTGCTGCAAGGTTGTCATTTGCAGTTCCTTCCTCCCTTTTGCTAAGTGCAGCTAGCTGAATGAGTCAATATATGGGATCAGAGCTTGTTCGTTTGCAGAGAACTGAATTTGGAGAAATTTGTCTTTGGCCAAAGTTGGAAAGACGTCAAGCTTTTGTTGCTCTCAGCCTGCCTTCCTTGTTTGCTTTTGTAGGGTCCGTTTCATGGATTTGAAAGTCTTTTCTGTCGCGGGCAGGATTATGTAGAAAAATAGATAGTTCGGTTTGTCAAGCTTGTTTGAGTCCTGTGATTGGTTGATGTGATCTAGATTCCCTGGTATTTGATTTTCTGTACTCGTGCTTTGCTGACACATCTTAATGGAGGACAGATGGGCTAGCTAGTAAGTATCTTTTCTGTTTGAAGGAAATCATATTGGAGAGGTAAATCTGAGATTTCAAGAACAACAAAACCTAGGAAGGTGATGTGCAGAACAAGCAGCTTTAGAACCACTCAGCTTCTAATGTTCTAAATCTGCCCTGTTTTGACTAATCGATGCATGGGTTAAAATAATGAGAGTTTTTCCTTTTTTTTTTTCTCTCAACAGGTGTGGTAGTTGAGTCAAATCTACTAAACTCAGAAACAGAGGCACAGACAAGCTTGCCTGATGTTCCGTATGAACCAGACCTTGATATTGAAATAGACTTTCCAAGAGGTATTTTTTCTGTTATTTTAATAAATACTGTGAAAGAGACATTGTGGGCCACCACTAGACTTTATTTCATCATCCTTTCATAGGGGCTTTATTTGATTGCAAGATCCACTTGACTAACTGTTAGGTAAAAATTTGCCGTGTCTTTGCAAGACTGGGGACTTCTGAATTAGTTCCTCCATCTTTCTAAATACAGCATTTGAAACAGAATGCAAAGAAAAGGAGGAATTAAGCTTTCACAAAAGAACTTGGCTGCATCACTTGTTTTGGACATGGATTTAGGAAAGCTATTTTGAAGGCTCAAAGGCTCAGATGGCACGGGTCATGGAAAACAATAGTGAATACATTCTTCAGTCACCAGGTATTTCCACGGGAAATGGTGGTTTAGAGCAGAAATTACAAAAGAGCAAATTTCTCCCTCAAGTTTGTTAGAACATTGTAAGATGATGTGCTGCACATCAGTTGTGTTACCTTTTAGTATGTTGTTAACATCCATGCCTGTATTTGAAAAAGGTTGCGTTATGTGAATCAGCAGGAAAATCACAACTTTGAGACCTTTTATGTATTACAATTTCTACCACTCTACAGAATGCAGGGAACAGTGCGTGTTTCCTTATACCATGTCCTAATCCAAGATCCATGAAAGCTCCTTCACGTAGTTTCTCTTGGACATATACCTCCCCTGGCTACCTTCTGTATCCGATGGTGAAAGTCTCCTTTTGTCTTGTGCCATAGATATCCGCACTGGACGCCCAAACTGGGTGTCTCAGTTTGCTGTATGTCTAATGTAAAGATCTAGGGGTTAGTCGTGACCTTAGTCTTAGGAAGTTTATTAGCTGGATGCATACCATATATTTAACTCTCTTTGTAAGTGAGGCTTGGTACATGAGAAAGAAAAAACATGGAAGAAACATGGAGATTCTTCGTGGTAGCAGGAGGAGGACTGGTTTTTACTCTGGGACAGAGTTCTTAAATCTTTGCATGTGAGTGCTGTTTCATCTGGACCAGTTTGAACAGTGTCTTGAGTAGTAATGTGGTGAAATCAGACTATCAGAAGAGCATTCAGTTTTGAATTAAGACATTGTTTGATGGCTGAATGAGGGATGAACCATCTTCAGTGAAGTAAACAAAGGTGGAACTTGCAACATTAAATTCATTCACATGTTCTCTCATTCCACTGTGTTGCCTGAAATAGTCCTTCTTCCTACCCCTGGAATGTTAAATAAATAGTATTTTGACATATTAACATATCTATTTACCAAAATTACTGTAATATCCATCATGAGCTAGACCTCCAGCACTTGTATAAAAATAGACTAAAACCAGTTTCTCTGAAAGAGATTACATTCTGATTCTGAATGTTTTTAACCAAGTATAATGTGCTATATAAAATATAAAATGTGAATAGAAATGATGGAAATACATGAACAGAAGTGTATGTAGTAAGTTAATTTGTAGTTTTTCCACTCATAGCTGTTCATTCTCACCGTATCTTAAACTTCTTCATACCAAAGACTGCCTAGGCAAGAAAACTTGTGAAAGTCTGTAGTAAGAAGTGCTGCCTTAGTGACTTGAGATAGTGCTTGAAAACGTTAAGCATTGTATCCTTTACAATTTATTTAGAAATAAACATTGTGATAGCTTTGCCTTACTTTCATAATAAGAACAGGTTTATTTCATAGAATGACAGAATCATTCGGGTTGGAAGGGACCTCTAAAGGTCATCTAGTCCAACCCCCTTGCAATGAGCAGGGATATCTACAACTAGATCAGGTTGCTCAGAGCCCCATCCAACCTGACCTTGAATGTTTCCAGGGATGGGGCATCTACCACCTCTCTGGACAACCAGTGCCAGTATTCTACCACCCTCATTGTAAAAAATTTCTTCCTTAGATCTAGTCTGACTGAAATCCAGTCTTTAGTAATGTATATATGTGTGCTTTTCTGGACCTGTTATGTTAATGCACACTGATATAACAGTTAATTGTTTTTTTCAAACCAACATTATTCAAAGGATGTTTAGAAGTAAGTTTCTGTTATTGTATTTTCAGCAACTGAGGAGCTTGATACAGAAAATGAGTTTTTATTACCTCCTGTTTTTGGGGAAGAATATGAGGAACAACCAAGGCCTCGGTCCAAAAAGAAGGTAATTTTGTTATGCTATGAAAAAAATCATAAGCACAAAATTTAAGTCGGCAAAAATATGCCAGGATTTTGGTTTGGTGTTGTTTGTTTTTTTTCTTCAGTTCTCATATGTTACTGCCTATTCATATCTAATATCCTATCTTTATGATGTGTGTGTAAATTAATATATTTCAAATAATAAAATTATTTCAGTGCTGTGTCTGTTGCAGTTAGCTGTTGGATTTAATATGAGTGATAGTAAAACGGAAGAATGTTGGCATTACCATGGCTTATAATGGGAGCTATAGTGTCTCCTGTTTAAAATAGTATAAGAAAAACATTTTTATTTCCTTGTAATTTTCCCAGATTTTATTGTCACTCAAAATTTTTAGTTTAACCATTGCAAATAAATTAGCCATATTCTAATAAAACTTCTAATTTAACTTTCTAAGAATATATGTGTCTTTCTAGTTGTAAATTTGGAGTCTAAACTGTCAGTATTATCTGCTGGACATTGTCCACATATCTACTGCTGGACGTGCTTTAATCTGGGACCAGTGCTGGCTTTTCTATTGGGTTCAGTTGAGCTTAAAAGCTTGCCTTCTGACATAATTTGTAGCATCTTTAACTTCCTGCTCATTAACATGATGACATCCTGTAAATACGCGGAATTATTTGGTGCATCCCGTGTTTGTTGCGTAGTATGATATAGCCAATGAAGGCCCTCCATTATCAAAAATTATTCTGTCTGTGTTACGATCCAATTTGAAAGGCAAATTAGAAACGTCTGTCAGTTTAGGTAAATAACTGTCCTTAGAAGTATGTTCAACACAGAAACCTACCTACTGAACGAAGCGCGTGTTTCTTTACACTGAAAGTTAGTGTAAAGTAACTTTAGTAATCTGGCCTGTTAGTAATCTGGCCTGCAGCTTCCTTATTCTGCCCGGAGTCGGTGCGGCGGCCGTCGGCGGTGGTTAACCACTGTGTTTCCATGGCAGGGGGTGAAGAGGAAAGCGGTGTCAGGGTACCAGTCTCACGACGACAGCTCTGAAAACTCAGAGTGTAGTTTCCCGTTCAAATACACCTATGGTGTAAACGCGTGGAAGCACTGGGTAAAGTCTCGGCATTCAAATGAAGAGCTTCCAGAATTAGAGGAACTGAAATCAAGTAAGTATTTCCAAAGATCTGGCATCCAAATCCTTATTTGGTAGGGAGAATTGCTGTACTCGTCTGATTTTCAGCTGGAATTTTTAATAGAAGTTTTCACATGTCCCTAATGTTCCCACAATGGCTGGGACTATTTTACACAGGGTCGCCAAACTCTTTTGTTCCTACTTCTCCCTACCTGGTTGAAAATGCTGGGTCTCACATTTTTCGTGCAAGCCAGGAGAGCACCTTCCTGGCTCTTCTGACTTTCCGTGACCATTTTGATTTTTTTGTTTGCATCCTGGTTTTCCTCATATTCTAACTCACCTTGGAACTCACACCTTTTCTGGACTTATAAATTGCAAGGGAAAGGCATCCTACGCTTTGTCCTGAAAAGAGATCTTCCTCTGAGGCTGGCATTACCTGGCTGTGGAGCTCTTGACACGAAGTGGCCTTCGCTCCTGTGGAGCCTTGCTGCTCTTTCTGCAACGCTCCTCTGTGTGTACGTTTATATTATGAGGGAAAAGGGGGGCTGCTACTACTCTGCTGTTCTTCAGCTCCCACATGCATCTTAGCACCCTTGCATTATGCGGTTGGATCTTTGGAAACTGCCGTTTCCCCTGAAGGTCTCCCTCTACAGAGCATTGTCTTCACTTCAGCGTCTTGGGCCACTTCTGTGTCATCCTCAGCTGTGCATGACAGTACATTCGTCAGGGGGTGATACTGCATTTGGTTAACTAGACTTCACTCTGGTAGCCTTGTTTATTTTAATACAGAACTAACTTTTGAACTACTTAGTACATTTAGATTCATTCATTGGTTAGTGGAGAGGATATCAAGCCAGTTTCCTGCTTTCCAGTCCAAAAATACCCCAGCTCACCCTTACCATGTAATAATTCTGTTTTATAATGTAGCATTTTTTCTCTATTTTACAGCAAAGTCTGTGAAATTAAAGGAAGATCTATTATCACATACTTCAGCTGAGTTAAACTATGGGTTGACACATTTTGTCAATGAAATTCGAAGGCCAAATGGAGAGAACTATGCACCTGACAGCATCTATTATCTGTGTCTTGGGATTCAGGAGGTTAGTAGAGGCTGTAGCGATGGGAAGCGGAGCTGCTGATTTGACTGTAACCCATTTCAGTGGAAGAATGAAGATAATGTGGATTTATTGACTAGGAGCTATTCATAATATAATGGCTATGATCTGGAACGCAGAGAGGCTGCTGTGTAAATCACATTGTAGAAAGCTGCCTGTATAGAAAATGAGTTTGCAGACCTATCCTGAAAACTCAAATGTAAACTGATACATCGTAGTAATTTTAAGCTTCTTGCTGCGTTAAAGCAAGGAATTTTTAGTCTAAAGTGACATAGTTTTTCCAAATGCTGTGCTTCATTTTGTTTGCTAAAGATGGCTTGATGCAAAAACAGAATGAAACAAGGCACGATCTGTTAATCTTTTACTAATTCATTTACTTAGCATATAGTGGAAACAAGGTATTTGAAGAGTCTTTTTGGGAGAGTATAATTTACTGAATATTGCAGACTGTGGGGCAGTCAGGCTTTTTTTTGTAGAGTGCAGGAATCTCTGCTACATTGACTGTCTTACACACACACACACTGCCCCGGAATTGTAATTACATTGTATTTTGAAGATATAGGGAGTCAGTTTATATGTATCGTACGTGAAGGCAATATCGTATTAGTAGATAATTAGAAAAGCTATTCCACAGTTTATCTTTTAAGCAGAGGATTTCTTAATTTTTGGTACATGAGGCAGGACATAGATAAAATAAGCAGTGTTCAGAGCTGAGAATACAGAAAATTTCATTCAAGTTAAAAGCAATAACAAATGCATATGATGTGGAAAGCAAGCTGTTCACAGGCTTTGCAGTCCTACTTAAACTGCTTCATACTTACGGCAGAGGACTTGAATCAAATAACATTTTTTTAATCAACATATTTTAAAAATAAACAGTACCTCCACTAATTTTTCTGTATTGCAAGTATGCAAAATTAAGGAGTTGATATCTTTACCTCATGGATGAATTTTGAGAAGCGAGTATTCATTCTTTGGCATTTTAGTCAATAGTGCTACAACGCATGTTTCAAATTCAGCGAGCTTTCTGCTTCGGCATGTGCATGATCTGCTGTCTCTCTGTATCTTTGTGTTGAATTGAAAATACTCATACTAAGCTGATAAACAATGCACAGAGTGGGGTATGTGTTTATAAAATGGAACTCAACTAATTTTTTTTTCACCTTTCTCTTTGTGCCTTAGGCGTTGTCTATTTTGTCTACTGTGAAAGCTAGTTATGTGTAAAACTATTATCTTTTTTTTAGCTCATCAGAGTCAAAGTTTGCGTGGCACAATGCAATTACCATGAGCCCTAATACATATATAAAACAGTGGAATGTTAGAGGAACAACTCACGGTCATTGTACTAAATTATTGCTTATACTTAGTTTCCAGTATTTAATTGACGTGATGTAGAGACCTTATCACTCTCTACAACTACCTGAAAGAGGGTTGTAGGGAGGTGGGGATTGGTGTCTTCTCCCATGCCACAGGCGATGGGACAAGAGGAAATGGCCTCAAGTTGTGCCAGGGGGGGTTCAGATTGGATATTAGGAAAAATGTTTACACAGAAAGGGTTATCAAGCATTGGAATGGGCTGCCCAGGGAAGTGGCTGAGGCACCATCCCTGGAGGTATTCAAAAGACGGGTTGACATAGTGCTTAGAGAGATGGTTTAGTGATGGTTTTTATCAGAGTTAGGCTGATGGTTGGACTAGATGATCTTAAAGGTCCCTTCCAACCTAAACAATTCTATGATTCTATAAAAGGTATTGGCTCTGCTTAACTCAGAAGGGGCTCAGAGGAGATTAAGTGAGGCCATTTAAGGATAAAGTTGTGCCAAAGATCATCAATATTTTGCAAACTTAGATAAGTTTCTCTTCAAAGGAAAGGAACGTGGAAGGCATAGGTTAGAAAAAGAGCACTTTCCCCCTCCACCAGAATTACTGCACTCGCTGTGGCCAAGTATGGGCTCAGGTCGGGGCTTTTCCTTGTGGGTGTAATATGGTTTGAGCACAGGGGAAATGCTCAAGAGTCTTCAAGTCTTAAGTTGTTTTTTTTGACTTCGTGAAATAACTGTTTTTCTTAAAGGAAGTACTTGGAAAATCTGTTACAGCAAACTGGTCCCTGAGTCAAATGGTGCATTTTCTCAGTTCGGGTTCATTTCCAGCTGAAATTGTTCTGCTTCCAGCCAGAAATGGTTCAGTAATGGTCTTGATAACTCTGAAGTACTGATCCTGAAAAGCACTTAAAAGCAAGGGTTGTTGCATGGTCAGGTGGGCATCTAGTGAAGAGGGTTCATCTAGAAGAAGGTGGTAGCCTACCTCACTCCCTTGCTGCATTGGGGCCTTCATTCTTTTGTCCCAAGTACACGGGGCCGGGGGGAGGGTAGGTTTGGTTGGTTGGTTGATTTTTTGCACATGTAATAATGGGGTGGTTTGGGCAAAACTCAGGCTGATGGCACTGTGGGCAGTGATTCAGCCTGTTCTCCACCGCAGGACTCGGAGGCATGTTCAGTTCCCTCCCGTTCACTGCTGTTTCAGTAGAGCTCATTTCAGGTGGAAACCACTTGTGCTAACCCTGTCCTCTCTAGAGTTTGCAGAGTAGCAGAGCACAGCCTTATGGTGTGGAAATGAAGGTTTGCAGATGCACGTTGGGTGTTGTGTAGCAGGGGAGACTGCAACACGACATCGTTCTTCTGTCGACCCTGCAGTGCTAATGGTCTGGTGTACCTCACGGGTTTCTACTGGGGATGCCGGGATTTAGCCAAACAGTTACTCTGAAACAGGGAGCAGAAATATTTTTAGTTGAGTTCTCACGGGCTTGTGTGGGAATTGGTTTGAACCAGTTTTCGGTCTGATTCAGTTTCACCGCCAGTGTTCCGTGAGAGTGTTTAATGCAAACCAGAGAAAAAGAAGACTCATGGGGGAAAAATGTGCCAGGGAACAGAGGGGTAAACCCCATGAAGCTTACAGTAAGCTGTATTGTCTGGTTTAGAATTGCTTTATAAAATGAAAGCCGATATATGTAGAAACAGGCACATTTTGTGGAATATTGTGCTTTGAAGAATTAGTTAAACATATAATGTAAAGTAGTTATCTGACGGAAGATGAAGACTTCTAGGAAGTTTATTCATTCATTTTTCCTTATTATAAAACTAAGTGCAAAGATAAGGAAGTCAAAATATGCTGAACCACCAAGTATAAATGAGTGCTGTGTTTTATGTTATTTCAAGTATGTGTACAGAAATAGATGCCATTTCCAGAAGTGAGTACGGTTTTTTTTGTGTCTGTCACTTTTATTGTATTCACCGACAACAGGCTTGTTCACGCAAAGATAGCACTGGAGTGGAAAATTTAAAAAGCCAATCCTCCATTTCTTAGAAATGTCTACGGAGAGGATAATGTCAAATACTAGTATAGCCCTTAGCCATTAATTCTTGGTAAAGGTTCAAAAGAGTTTCTGTCTGTAAGGTCAAGAGCGTTAAGATAATTAGATTGCAGAATAGGCAGGTGCCTTGCACCATCCTATCATTTTTCTT
>KZ506119.1:202021-256098 GCA_002844005.1 Limosa lapponica baueri
ATTATGGCTTAGATGTTGTTGGTTTTCTTCTTAAAGATAAAATCACTACCGGAAAAAGGAAACATGAAGATGATGAACCAGTATTTGAACAAATCGAGAACACGTCTGATCCAGCTAGATGCCCTGTGAAAATGTTTGAGTGCTATCTGTCTAAAAGGTAAGTGTGATATGGGGTAATGCAGAAGCGGTCTAGAGTAGAGCAGGTACACAAGGGACATGTTTTGATGCAACATGAAATACACTCAAGCAAAGGGAATGGATTGAAATCTTCTGAAAAACAGCTAAATGAAAGCATTGAAATCTCCGGTTCTGTATCTGGACAAAATGTGCAGAAAGTGGGAGAGCAGCAGAGTACTTCAGTGTTAATTGTTAAGGACTTCTTACCAGGAAACAACCAAGTATCTGTGTGGAGAATTACCAGCAAGGGATCTGGTAGGTTTTGCTACTGAGGGTTTCATTTGTGAATTCCCTGTCTTTTCAGTAAGCATTGGATTGAGACAAGATTTGCTTAGTGTTAAGTCAGGAATTGGAAACGTCAATGCTTTCGAGATACCTAGTTTGAAAGCACATTTAAAATATTTTGTAGTAGAAAAAAATACTACTGACCGTAATCTAGCATTTAGAAATAGCTTGTTTCCTTCCAATCTGCACAGAAATTAATACATTAAAAAGAAAAGCTTAGGCAACTCTTAAAAAAAAAAAACCACAAAAAAAACAAAAAAAACCCCAAAAGCCCCCCATTTTAGCAGTTAAGTGTTTTGGAAGTGTTTGAAAACAGGATTTCATGGGAATTACTTTTCTTTAATTAGAACAGCCATTCAAGAGACTGATTTTAATGGAGATTTTATGTAACCCTAAGTGAAATAGATAGAAAGTACTTTCTGGTTTAGCAAGTCCTGGAGCTGCAAATTTTCTGAAAGCTGGAAGAGTCTGTGGTCGCCCATGTGCTTGCTCAGTCGCAGGCATCTGCTTGTGGCTCCTCTGAGGACACAGGACTGACTTGGGCTTGGACCAGTCCCAGCACAGCTCCTTCTATGAATAAGACTGTATTTCTCCACATTAACCTGCTTTTTGTAACTTGCCTGAGTAGGGTTGTTTGCAGAGGATGTCAGAAGTGCTACTGTACTGTTTGGTCCTGTGAGGCTGTTCTTCTAACCTCCCCGTGTTTTCCCCCGTCGTGTAGCCCACAGAATCTGAATCAGAGGACGGACATGTTCTACCTGCAGCCAGAGTGCTCTGTCTCCGCGGAGAGTCCCATCTGGTACACTGCCACTTCACTGGACCGCAACACTTTGGAAAATATGCTCGTACGGGTTCTTTTAGTAAAAGATATTTATGATAAAGACAATTACGAACTGGATGAAGACATAGATTAAAACAAACTTCCAAAAACCGTCAAGAAAACAAACAGCATTAGATATAGTCATGCTGCTAGACCTTTACTATGGAAAACATTTCAAGTTTACCCTTTGTTTTATGAGTTTTGTAGCAATGTGTGTACCCTCACCTGGGTATTACCATGTAAATAGTCTGTGAGTGGAAGTTTCCATTATTCTGCATAGTGGTTTTAGGATACATAACAAACACATTTCAGATTCATTTTTTATTATTTATTTGATTAGGTATGTTTGTAACTTTTTACATTGCAAACTATGAATGAGAATGTGCCATGTGTAATTTTTTTTTCCCCGCCCTTGTAGTAAGAGAAATCCATATTGCACAACTCTGCTGTTGGAAGCTCCCTTGAAAGGAGGCTCTTTTAATGGGTTCTTAAACCGGATTGTGTATGGGTAGCACTACTAAAGTTTAGAACTTGCTGTGTCTTTCAGAATTTTTAAATAAATTGTAAACTAATAGGTTTTTTACTTTTTAGTTACTGAAGCCTTACAAGGTTATGTAGAGAGATTCCATCTTATGTACCAAAAATAGACAAAAGAGAATGCTGTCAATATTGGTGTACTGTAATGTGAATCTATTCTGGTGAACACATTTTTTTGTTGCCCTTATTAAAACCTTAGTGTCCTTTCCTTATTTGTGACTCTCTCTCAATTGCCCCTACAAATAAAATATATATATAAAAAAAATAAATGAATATAAGCTTAAAGCATGTGGTCATCAAGACATGTATTTTGTAAAAAAACAAGAACAGAACCAAAAACCCCTCAAAAAAAAAGAGAAAAAAAAAAAAGAAAAGAAATGTCTGATGACAATGCTGTATAATTCTTTGCCTCCTTTACTTTTCCAACCATAAAAGCCGGTACCTCATATTTCTGTAAATTTGTCTTTTGTAGCCTTAGCATAAGGGAATTTATTCCCATATTACATAAAGTAATACGGTATGCTAAATTTTTAGCTTTTGTTTGTCCTTGCATTGCTGTATTTAAATACAGTCAATACTTGACTATGGGTGGGAAAACTGTTTTAACTTAATGCCTCCATTCAAAAGCCATATGAGACGTGAAGTTGCAGGAAGTTGAAAGATAAATTTTTTGAAGAAAAATACTTTCATTTGTTCTATATCCTTTCATTGTGCTTACTTTACATAAGGAGTCTGACTTCCAGATACACGTTTAGCCGCTTAAGTTTTGTTACTTGCTCTTGTTTAACTGATGTGAGCAATATGGTGGTTCATGCAATGGTTTTGCTATTGTACTGAAAAAAATGTAGTAGAATATTCTACTATGAAGTATTCATAAGTTTGGCTCTCCTAAATGACATTAAGAATCTGCTGAAAGGAATCATCTACTAAAGGGGAAAGTTTCTATGTATATATATTGCCACCTTAGGATTTATCTTACAAGGGCTGCATGGCTTTTTCATTTTCCTTAGCTTAAAAGAATGCACCTGGGGACACCTCTTTCTATATAGAGAAATAAAGCTTCAGTTGCTTTGTTTTGTTAAGCAAGTTTATTTAAATTTCTGCTATTCCTGTGTGTCCGTGAGTATGTATTAACTTGAGATACACCACTATTTCAAAAGTAGATGGAGATGTACATATTTAATTTTTCATTTTCCGTCGGTGGCTCTACCCTTCCTGTGAAACCAAGAAATACAGCGCAGCACCAGTCAGTAGATCACTAACAGCTTCAAAGCTCTTTTCGCTTTATGAGTAAGTACCTAAGAACTTCGTTCATTAATGCTTGGTTTTTTTCAAGCAACAGCCATAGAATGTGTCCATGACACATAAAAGGGATAAAATCAGAAATTGTAATCATGGTTTTGTTCTGGCTTCTCGAACACCTGACTTGACTGTAAGTTAAATTTTACATGTGGGAATCATCGTTTCTAATTATCTGCCTAAAATGCATGATGTGCTTAACTTGAAATATTTCTTTTAAACATACATTTTAGTTTTTCGATAAATAGCAATACGGATCACTTGTTAGCCCCTTCTGCATAGTTCAGACTTCAAGTACTTCAGCAGGGGCTTTAATCACTCCCTGTTCAGGACAGTGTTTAACCACAAGCACACTCTTGTAACACTACAGAATTTTAACGTGAAGATTGAAATACCCTAAATCAGGACGACTAAAGTTAAGTATGTGTGTGTTGAGTGTTTTGTCTTAAACAGAGTTTAAATTATTGTTCTCAAAGTTAGATTACAGCTGTTTCTTAAATAATAAGGTCAGTTTTTAATATGGCATGCTCTACAACAGATGTGCATTTCCAGTATTATTAGAAAATAATGAATGCTCCCTGAAGTTTATCAAAACTCACGCTATTATCTTAAATTTCTCCCATTTTCTTCCCAAGATTCACCTTCCATATCAATAAAAAATTCAAGTTAGGTTTTGAAATTGAAATTTTTACGCATAGATCCATGTTGGAAATATAAAGATGGTTGTCAAGAGAATAACTTTTATTCCAGAAGATGGAGCTATTCCATCATCAGCAATAATGTTTTTTGAGTGTTTAGTGTGTTTAGATCGAATGTTGTAAACTGCTGAGATACTGCAGTCAAGGATGCATCATGGCTCAATGTATGCGGTTTATGCCTAAATTTGAATGGTGATGCAAAATGCAATAAAAGGCCTTAGTTCTGAAAAATACAAAGACATGCAATTTTGTAATATAATTAGGAGTTCAGGGCAAATACTTCTCTTTTTTTTTTTTTTTTTTTTTTCCCTTTGTTAGAACACTCAGCAGGTGGCCTAGAATCAGGTTGGTGTCAAGGAGCTATCTGTGGGTTGCTGTGCAGGGAAGCATATGGTGCCCTGTTCTACACAGAGCTTCAAAGTTAATGAGACGTATCAGGAACCTGCCCTCACTTTCCACCTGCAGAGGGTGTGAGGTGGCCACCTGGCTCTCCTGGCCGTCCCTGTGAGCTGTGGCACAGCTCACCTGAGGAATGCGACATGGGGACTCTCCCAGAGGGATTTTCCTAACTTCTCAAGTCATGCCAAGCCTGTGCTCTGCGTCTCCTCGGTTTGAGGTCTAGTTTTGAACAACTCACAGGTGAAGTAGTAGCCTTAAGACACTGAGGAAATTAGATGGCAGCAAATTACATAGAAAATATAGCTCAGAATAAGAAACAGTGAAAAATTCATGCGATTTTCAGAAAATAAATTTGCTTTGTTAGTCATATTTTTTCTATCAATAATTGTGTGCAGGCATTATTGGGAGTATGAGGAACATGCAGCTTTTTGTAATTACTGAACTAAGTGTAAATTATGATAATTTTTATCAAACGAAAGGTTTTGGTTGTGGGCTAATTTCAACATGTACAATGTTAATTGTCTTCAAAGTGCTCACGGTGTGACTATGATGCAGCAAAATTTGGGTGGTTTGAGTATCTGAGACTTTGTCCTGTGAGAGGCTGTGTGAATAGGTGGGAAAACGGGAGGGTTTGCAGTCCCAGAAGGTGGTGTGTGGGATGGAGGAGAAAAGGCGTGAGTGGTGGTAGGCGCTCGCCTCATTTCCATTTTTGCTGACCTTTTTTAGGATAGAAAAGTCTCTTCCTGTTCTAGTACTCACTTTCCCGTTTTTGCCTGTTACAGTTAGGAAAGGAAGTAAAATATTTTCATTTCCATTTTTGTAAATACTCACTAGTTAATTAGTTCATTAGACTCCTGTTGTGCCTTACGTGATACACGTTGTGTGTAGGACCGAGTCTGACGCAGAGTAAGTGGGGTGGGAGCTTTTTGATTCCTCTTGTGCTGAGGACTGTAGGGACCCTCAATGAAACTGAAATTTGAAGCGTTTAAGGCCAAAGTTATTGATGTTTAAGAGGGTGTTAGATCATCATATGTGAAACAAGAGTCTCTGGGTTATACCAGCAAATGCTAACGGTGTTTCGGAAGCGTTGCAGTTTGAGTTACCCGTTGTTTAGGGTTAGAGCGAAGCCGCAGGGTTTGTGTGTGTCTCCTGAGGATGCGACTGTGGCTGCAGCGCGGGACATGCTGTCCCCAGGGGCTTGGGTAAGTGTGGCAATTTCCAATTTCTTAATTCAGAAATAAATCTTTCCTCTAGTGGCTTTTTAATTTGACACGTTGAAACCTGAAAGCCTCGGCACATGAGCCGTGGCATGGATGCTTGAAACCGGCGTGTCGTGGGGCACGTGCTTCAGAACGTAGGCTGGTGTTAGTGTCTGTAGGGCTAATTAGCCATCTCTTTGGACACCCACGAGCACAGCAGGCATCTATCAGATGTACAGAGATGACGTGGGGATTAGCACCCGCCGAGTGTGCTGGGGCTGGCGAGCGGCTCTGCCTTGGCAGGGCCCCAGCCGGCTGCAGGGCTGGCGAGCAGCGCAGGGCTGCACCCCCACGGGGGTGTCCCTCGGGCTCTGTCCTTCGCTAGCAGGGAGGTCCTTTTCTCTTCAGAGCTCTTCTTGATGTTGGTCTGTGATGGAAATCGTGCAACATGAGCCAAGTTCATGATGGGTGCGAAATAAGTCTTGGGCAGAGATGGGGCCGAAATGATAGTTTCACCTCTTCCTTATCCCTTGATAAGGCATAATGGTGTTTAAGTATTACCTTTACAAAAGTCTCCCTTCTCCCCAGCGCAGTTCTCCCAGGCAAAATACCGGGAAGGATTTGAGTGAGACACTAATGTGGTAAAGAGCTTCAGGGGGAGGGAGGTGTGATGGTGACGAGACAATCTGGTACTGGTGGGCAAGGGGAGTGAGCAAATGCCCAAGGAGAAGGGGCAGAAAAGATTGATTGTATCCGTTTTGAACAACTAGTGGGGTTTAGGAATACAGGTTTAATTCGTACTCTCTGCTGATCCCTTCTGAGCTTCTGTCACCCCTCCCAACTTCCCGCATAGCCTTGCTCACAGGATTTCACCCAGCGGCTGCCATTTGCTATCCGTGGGTGTGGAAATGAGGTATTTATTTAAAAGGGCTTAGTCTGGCTAGTTGTATTTTCAGGATATCGGTATGTTGGTGTTTCCAAATACATATATCTGGGAAATATTTTTATTTCCTAAACCAAGAACTAGTTGTCTTTATGGATTAAAGCCACTGATACAGCAGTCATGGCACATTTGCAAGTGCATAATTTGAGTAGGGAAGGATGCAGTTAAATCACTGTATTGTGTCCCAGGTACCGGTGAGGCATCACAGCACTTAAACTAATTGTTTAATCAAATATTTTTCTACCTCCAGTGTCCTTTTTTTTTTTTTTTGTTTTCTTTTGATTTCTTGCTCAAGTAACTTTTCTAACTCCAAGGATGTGAGTGTGAACAGGACTTCAGCGTAATCTGAGTTTTGCTTTCTCTGCGATGTGACATTTCTCAGAGAAGTGGCATGTGGCACTTGGTGAGGGCCATTTCTGGCTGCCACCCTGCCTTGGGGCAGGGGGCAATGTCAAGGAGCACCAAAGCTGCTGTCTTCCCTCCTGACCCAAGTGCTGAAAGCTTCCCAGAATTGTTCCCCAAGTCTAAATCTTTACTGTGCTGGTTTTACCTGCCTTGGCTCAAAATGGTGAGAGCTTGACAGAAGGGCAGGTAATGAAAATGCATGTTCCTCGGTCGCCTGGTGCTTACAGCTGTGTGGGGGGTGAAAGTTCTGGAGAAAGCAAGGTGCCGAGCAGAGGAGCTGGCAGTTGGGCCTTGAGAGGCCTGGAAAGAACAAAACCTAGCATTAAGGCAGTTCCTTCTTCAAGATATGGCTGTTTCTTGACTTTGAATTTGTGCCCTTAAAAAAAAAATAAAATAAAAAAATGCTTTGTCGGCTGGTTCTTCTCAAACACAAGCAGGCTGTTTTGATTTCTCTCAGAAGAACTTCTCAAGGATGAGTCTTCTCCCCAGTACAAGGAAAGCTAGGTTTGTTAGCATCTTCTTCCCTTATTTATGTATGTATTGCTTTATTTATTTAAATAATTGTTCCTTGTTCACAGTCAAAGAGGAGTGAAATGTTCAAAGCTTTAGTGGGTTGTGTCATATACAATGTGCCTAGGTACTTCTAAATCCTCCCTTTTCTTTTTACACTAAAATTCTGGTTCATAAAACAAACCTCTGTGTCCTTTCTGAGAAATGAACGGAAGGATCCTTGTCATCTGTGTAATTTAAACTCTTGACATTTCATTTGTGCCAAACCTCTAAAAGCGCTTTACTGGTTAAAAATATGAAACATTTTCTTTCTTAGTATGTTTGCTGAATAAGCAGTGTGCTTCCTACAGTTATAAAGATGATGATTTCTGGCTTCAACATGCTTCATGCACGGCAATGTAAGTGTAGTATTTGCATTTCTACTCTCTAATTAATAATTTTTTTAAATACCCTACTTGGAAGGAAAGAGGAAGCTTTTCAGCGTAAGATAAAGCAGTGTCACTAAGGCAAAGGAGGGGGTCCACCATCATTGCAAAATCATCAGCCTCAGTACCTCTGGAAAAAAATAATCCCAAAAGTCTCTCCTCCTCATTACATCTAAAAACATTTTCTATTTGTCTTTTCTGTAACCTCAGACTCAACATTCACATTACTACAAAACAAGTCTATGTAATCAAAAGAATAAATATCAAAAGATTTACAGTCTAATTTCCATTAACTTAAGCAATAAAGCTTTTTTTTTTTCCCCCTCTGATAAGTTCTGGCTGTATCAGTGACCTTAGCGGGATTAAAGGTGTGAAAGTTTTAAAAAATTGATAAAGAAAGACAAGTTTTGAAAGGGAACAGGAGGAAGAGCAGGCTTTGATGGGCTTAATGTCAGCTGAGGGAACTGAATAGGAAATAATTCTCTACCAACATGTCCATTCGGTTTAGGTTGGTTGGAGGGTAGGAGCCCACATGTCTTTTGCAATGTATGGGCTTGTTCATACATATATTCCTGTATCTTAGCTCCTATAGTTGACGTACTTGAAGTGATATACTTCAAAGAAGTATCTATAGATTGCAGTATATATTTGTATGTGTGTGACTTCATTCGGAGAGATAACCACATTACACTGAAGCAGTCATGTCTGCTGACCTTCAGGCAAAAAGTATTTCTTATAGTAAAATCCCACCTCATCCCCATAGGTGATGTCAAATGTGTTTTTTTACATGTATATGAAAAAAAAGTGTGCTAACCCTTAAGGGAGGACATTCATGTCTGTATCATTGGTGTCTCATCGTGAAATAATGTGATTTCTCCTCCAACTTCAACTGGAGAATCCCACAAAGGAAGAGAGGAGGAGGTTCAGAGCAGCAAGTAGCTCCTCACATCAACTGAATTGCCAGAAGCACAGGCAATAGCGTAGGTGAGTTAAGTTTCAGCACATTGCCAGAATAAGAGAGAATCCTATAAAATTCCGTGGTAGCTCTGCAGGCAGTTTAACGAGGAACCAGCCTTCATGCTGCAATTATTGAACTTTCTAAGGATCAGAGCCTAGCAAAGATGTGAAAAAGATTTTCTGTGAGAAAGACTGGATGATTTGAACTCATTCGCTTCCTCCCTACCGAGCTTAAAAACAAGGGATGCTGCTGTGAACTGTCAAGCAAAAGAATTGAAAATTGACAAGATGAGCAATGCCTGCCTCACAGTGTGAGTGTGTTTTCTTGCTCCACAGAAACCTGTTGGGATGCGATTTCAGCAGGGAGCAGTGCTAAGTCTTCTAGGCAAGGGTGGATGTGTTTTTACATCAGGAGGGCAATCACAGAAACAAGGTATAGATTTTTTTTTCTTTAAATGCAAGAAAGTGAAATCTTTCCCCTGTATTTTTAAGGTGTCTCAGCTCCTTCTGCTCCTCCAGTCTGTCCTCCTGAGACAGATTTCTGCAGTGCAGGAAGAAACAGGCGAGCAAAAGGGCCTCAGAGAAATCAGACCCGTTGTTTTTGTGCTCTGTCTTCCCAAATGCACAGCCATTCCCAGTATAGGGAAGGAGGTTCCTGCATAAAGGGGGAGCTGTCTCATGCTGCTGTCTTGTTCTGAGATGATTGTTACCAGGAGAAAAAAAGACTTCTTGGTGCCAGAGGCATCCTCACTGCCACCATGGGCTAGAGGTGCGTCGGCAGGGCTGTGTTTGGTCTGGTGGAGGAGCTGAGGTGCTGTGCTGTTGGTGGCGATGGAGGTGCCTGTCCCGGGAGACCTCTCCAGCCTGCTCTTGTGTTTGGCTGCTCCTGTCCATTAGTTCCTTCTCACTGATGGAGTAGTTCCCATGTCCTGCTGGAAGAAGTCCCCACTTGGAAGGGGCGAAGCAGTGGCAGCTCCACCCTGGTGTGGGAGAGTGACCACCATGCCCTGCCTGCAGAGTTCCCATGGTGGAAGCAACCACCAGGAGACTCACCTGATCACAGGTCTTGCAGGGCTTGTGGTGGGAATCATGTGAGCCCACAGGGCTGGAAGGGTGTGAGACCTTTTTCCAAAATCCCCATGAGTGTATTTGGGCACTAGTAGATTCATGTCAAGATGCCCCAAATTGAGGTTGGGAGCTGAAGACAGCAAGTTATAGCATAGATGTGTTGCTCTCCTGTATGTACTGATTGCAAAAGGTGACCTGCCTCAACTTTGCAGTCCTGGGGCATAATGGCCCTGGCAGATTTTTGATGTTTTATGACAGCAGAGCCTAGAGATACACACATCCAGAACCTGCTCTGATTCCTCACTCACATCATGGTGCACATCAGAGTTGTATCCTAATGTGAAAAGAGCAAAATAATAGAAGCAAACTTTTTATTAATGTCTCCTACAGTGGGTAACCGCATGCACCAGTCATGGCTGAGAATTCTTCTGGTCTTTACATCTCCAACAGAAGCCTGCCAGCTCTCCCAGCTGCAGTGTTCCTGGCAGACCCTAGGAGTGCATGTGAGGGTTAGGGAATTTAACATAAGCTGGCTCCTTTGAATGCAGCTCTGGAAGCTCTGCTACAAGGTTTTTTTATATGATTCTCAGCTTATGGGGGAAATCAGCAATCAACTTCACAAACAGCATTCAGCCTGGAGAAGAGTAGGGTCCAGAGAGACTTTATAGCAACCTTCTAGTACCTAAAGGGGGCCTACAGGAAAGATGGGGCAGGAGTCTTTATGAGGGAGTGTAGTCGTAGGACAAGGGGTAAGAGTTTTAAACTGAAAGAGGGGAGATTTAGATTAGATATTAGGAAGAAATTCTTTACTGTATGAGGGCCGTGAGACACTGGAACAGGCTGCCCAGAGAAGCTGTGGATGTCCCGTCCCTGGAAGGGTTCAAGGCCAGGCTGGATGGGGCCTTGAGCAACCTGGTCTAGTGGGAGGTGTCCCTGCCCATGGCAGGGCGTTGGAACTCGATGATCTTAAAGGTCCCTTCCAACCTAAACCATTCTATGATTCTCTGTCTTACCAAAAATGCAGGCACCAAGGAGAGTGCTAGGAATCTTTTAAGGGCTTAGACTGCCTCACTTTTCCTTTGAAAAGATTTTGAGGATGAGTATATAGAGCCCATCATTTCTAGATCATGACAATCACTTTGCTGAACTGTTGCTAGAGGAATCAATAGATGCAAACTTCTTGTTTCAGGAATGTAAATAACAGGTGAAGGCTTTCAGATTTACTGGCTCTGCAAATTGAGACTTTAACAAGTCATGGTTTGGACTCTATAAAAGGTCTGTTTTGTTTCTCTGTCATGGTTAAGAAAGGCAGTACAAAAATTGCCAGGGTTAAAAGGGAAGGCCTACCCCAGGATGGCCAGCAAGGTACCAGACTAATTGAGTCAAATTCAAGAAAATCCAATGTTGTCATCAGCACACTGTTTCAACTTCTGAGAAAAACCTTTCTTTGTAAAGCAAGGGAGGGAGAGAGGGGAGATCAGAAGGGAGATCAATCAGTAAATATCATTGTGAGGGCACGTCTCACCCAATGGCAGACACACACAAATGCACATTTGCTATCAGAGTCTCGCTAAGAGTGATTTCCTCAGAAGGATGCTTGTGGTCAGAGCAAGGAATATGTGAGAAGAAGCCACATCAGAAACAGCTACAACTCCTGGCATTTTTCTGGGCAGCACACAGCAGATGTTTCAGATGGAGAACTGGGGCTGTTTTGTCTGCCTCAAGGGTCAAACATTGTTGGGTCAAACAATGTTGAACATAGTCATGATTGCTATTTTGCCCCTTGCACGATGTTCTCTGCCCACCAGGCCACCCAAACTGACTCCCCACCTCTTCCTCTTCAATAGAAAAAAACAGAGGTGCTGCTGTCTTGCAGCAGTTTATCTTAAACTATACTTCTAGCAGCGATAAGAGACAGCAGATTTCTTTAGCTGATATGTGGCATTCGTTAAAAAATAATAAAGTTTATGATGTTTTTAGAAGGCAGCCCTTTAGACTCATCCCAAACTGAGGTATGTCTTATGTGAATGGGACAGAGCCTGGGTAAGGAATGTTGATCTTGAAAGAGGAATTTATTTTTTTTTTCCTTGCAGATAATTTATGACATCGTAGGAAAAAAAGGAAATTCTACATCAGCTGCTTGATGTTTGATGCGTGAAGCTCAGAGGGAAGTACAAGTGCATCCTTCATCAAGTGAGGAATCTCATTTTAGAGTTGTTTCTATGGTAGTTTAAGCCTGTATGTGTACATCACTCCCTGGAACTGTGCTGGTCAGAAGTAACCTCTGTGAGAAGGCCTCTACATGACTTTTCAGTGGTATGAATCTAGTAACCAACAAACCAAAGAAATACCTAAACTTTTCTAAATTGTTATACAACTGATTTAAGGCTTATGGAATTTGTCTGTGAAACCATTGCTAACTGAATTTGTATGTAAAACCATTATCATGGTGGCCACAATAGGGAAGAAAGCACAAGTTTCCCCTCCTTTATGTTAGTGCTTTGACCCCCAGTTGTGCTCATTTTACGCCTTCTCTGGCTGACCTACTTTGCCTTTGTTCACTAGTGATCTCTGAGCACATATAACACACCTGAAACGAATAACTTCCTTAACAGAAAATGTTCTTTTAGTACTGAGAAGTTTGCATAATAATTATAAATCCCCCAGTATCAAACAGCGTTTATTTAATACAAAATGACTATGCATATTTTAACCTTTGTAAAAAGCTCATCTCCTAGCAGCTGTACCAACCGCTGCCAGCAGGTCCTGATCCAGTGGTGGCTGCAGGAAAGGATGATGTTGGTTTCCAGGAGCTTGGACACAGCTCAATGGACATATTATGGTGATTATATTTCTCAGTCACAATAAGATTTAAATCAGATTTTTTCTGTAAATGGGAACATTAACTCCACTTAACTATATATTGCTGTAGTCTCTGCCGGATTCAACTTCCATATGTCTTGAGTCAGAAATTGTTCAACAGTCCTCTTCACAGAAGAAACAATATGTGCCAGCAGGCAAGTGCCTTACATATAATGCTACTCCATAATTTGTACTCATTTTCAACATAAATTTTCAGCTGTTCAATCTTCCAGGTGTTGTTAAAGATATTCTGGCTAAGCAGGAATCTCGGTGCCAGGCAAAATGGCTTGTGATATATGAGGGCAGATCACGGTGCAGCCACTATGAGTTTCTCAGTGGGGCAAAAAAGAATGATCAAGAACAGGTTGGGAAAATTTCAGAATTACACAAGTCCTTGGGAATTGGTGATAAATTTATTTTAAAGTAAGAATTTAGGCAATCAAAACCAGTTCCTTAAATAACATGTGATGTCAGCACCTACATTAATTTTGTATTAATTGCATTAAAAGATAAATGATACATCAGAACTGTCTGCTAAAATATATGCTCTAGCAACAGAAGACAATTGTTTGAAATTTTTTCTTTCTTTTTTTTTGGCCAAATTTGGTGTTGCTGACAAGACAAGAGCCTTTTTATGCCATTGTGTGAGGTGTCTGAGACGGTCACGTGGGTGCGGGCGCAGCCAGTGCCTAACAAAGCCTGCGGCGCATAATTGACACTGCGTACAAAGAAAGCTTGATGTAACCACATTTTTGTTAACTCTGTGAAAACTCAGGAACATGAAAAATGCAGGTCTCAGAGAGTTTCATATTAAAGTGAAATGAGATACATTAATTACATAGTACTGTTAACACGCAAAAGATTTTTTAGAAAAATCAATTTTATTTAAGAATGAGGGGGAAAACAATAATCTAATTTCAACTCTCTTCTTTTCCTGAACTTCTGTGTTGGTGCTGCTGGTTTCCAGGCGTACAGATGTGCTACAATAAAGGAGGACAAGACAGAGCCAACATTAACCAGATAAATTCAAATAAAAATATGCAATTAAAAAGCAGTCAGGGTTGGGGGGGAATTTTATACTGCACATTTTTCTTTCCAATTTGACAGACCAGAGAGAAATGAAGCGAGGCAGCAGAGCTCTGCAGGAGACCTGCAGCAGCCCCCAGCCTGCTCCACCCCAGCGTGTGGGTACCTGTCCTGGACGGGGACAGACCCAGGCAGTGATGATTTGACAGACGACTCCCTCAGCGTGGAAGAAGACATGTTGGGAGACAGCACCAAGTCCTGGTGGCCTGGGAGAGGCAGCTGGATCTGAGATGGGAAAGATTTGGGCCTAATGGAAGTACTCTGCCACCTCCTGTGAAAGTTACTGCAATTTTCCTGGCACCTCCTTTGTGAGAGGCCACACAGGGGCCAAGCTCTCTTCACGTGCAGAGACACAAGAGCACCACGCTGATAACCTTGTGCCGTGTATGCAGGAGCACCATGATAAGGACGATGGACCAGTTACACAAAAGCACTGTGCTGAGGACCATGCACCACACCCCCTGTATACAGGAGCACCATGCTGAGGACCACACATCATGCATCATGTGTACAGGAGCACCGTACTGAGGACCATGTGCCATGTACACAGGAGCACCACACTGAGGACCATGTGCCACATCTGTGTGGTGTTTGTGGCCTTCAATCGTCTCTGCTCAAGTCCCACAGTCACCCAACACAACTGAGGAATAGGGTCTTTCAGGCAAAAGGGTACAGGAAAAAGTTATGATGGAGTCTCTAACTCCAAACTGAAGATGAGAGCCCTGGGCAAGCCACGGCAGCGGCAGCAAGGAACGGTGTGGTCTGGGGCTACCCAAGGAAAAAGGAGGTGGAGGAGGCTGGGGAGGGAGCTCTGGGGCCTCTGGCTGGAGGCAGAACTGGGGGCATCTACCCAGCACTCATGGCACTGGTGACCATAGCATCAAAAGCTGAAGAAACAAATCTAGAGAAAATCATTCCAAAGGATTGAAAGGCAGAAATTACTCTAAAAGCTGGTGCTCTGCTGTTTCCCAGGCTTCCTGTGCGCTCAGATGGTGGATACTTGGGTATCGGATACCTTCTGTGACTTGAAGGGAAAAATCCTTGCAGCTTTTTATACCATAACACAACGCTGTGGTGACTCTTGGAGTGGGAGAGATTGAGCATCACTCAGTGTTTTAAATCACCAGCACATCAGTAGCCACCTCTGTTAACAGAGCAGCAGCTGATTTGTGAGAGGGGAAGTCCTCTCCATGGTGTCAGGGTCTCCATCATGGCTCACCCCCTTGGATCCCTCCAAATTCAGTAAGAGAACAAGCAGTTTTGGGACACAGCTCGCTGTTGTGCAAATCCCAGTGCAGTTATCTGAAGCAAATCAGATTAATCACACTGCAGAAATGCCTATCTCTCACCATGGACTCTAAGGGAACCCAGATTTATGCTCATCTAAACTTAGATGAGTTGAATCCCATCCCAAATGTGCTTAAATGACCCAAATAACTCTCAGGGTCTCAATTTCTTTTCTCTCATCTACTTATTTTCCTAGATGTAATAGATGTAAACATGCAATGTCCTCACCTGTCAAAATTGAGAAGCTATCACAGAGGGGTATTAGAGGAATATTTCTGTGTTAATAGCCATGTCACACCTGGGGGTTTTCATAGCTGATGTGAACTTGGGTGTCGTGAGATGGCTGTACCACAACTTTTCTGCATGAGCCCATGAAGAGGCAGTGTGGACATCAGGCGCCCAGTGCTCATAGTAGCTCTGCTCCTTAATTTTGTCAGCAGGTGACCCCATCAAACAGGCCACAAGGAGGAAAACAGGCAAAACCCGTGGCAATGTAAAAAAGACAATACAAGCTTTTAAATAGTTTGGTGTGGTTTTTTTAGTGAGCAAAAGAGGGCAACAGTAAAGAAAACTGATGGGTGCAAGCATTAAGACTGGTTAGGAGTCAAATGAGTAATGACAAATAATGATAAATGAGCGTAAGTAGCAGAGAACCACAAATGCCCAGGGTAAACCTCAAGCCAGGTTTTCTTTTGATCTTGGGCTTCCTCACTGTATTTCCACCTGGAAGTTCCTGGGCCAAAACAAAAAAGAAACAGGTTGTGGCCCCAGCATGGGGAGTGCTGGAGCCTTCCTCCCCTCCCTGGCAGCAGGGCTCTCTGCCCGTCCCCCCAGACCCTGATACCAGTGGCAGCCTCCCTGCCACTCTGCTGGCCCCGAGAGCCCGTGGCACAAACCTGCCAGCAGCTCAGGAACAGCAAAACTTGTTTTGCTCAGCTTCAGACAGCACCTGGCTACCTTTTATTTTCATGTTGTTTTGATACGCAGCTCTCTCCAAAGAAAGAGAGGAAAAAAGAAAGAGCTAAAAGAAGAAAGATCCGTTTTGGCTGTTTGTGTCACTCAATACAGACATGAAAGCTATTTTCATGATGTTGTCAGCAAACCATGTGTAGCAAAGAAGGTGTGTTTTTGCTCTGTTATAGCTTGGTTTCTTTCCTAAGCAATACATCAACACAGTGTTGCCTGTTGCAAACCTAGACAGAAAGATCTTATCAGTAGCCTTCGACCTTTTGATATTTATCCTCATCATATATTATCAGTGTGACAAGAAAGAAAAATAAACATCACTAAGCAGTGATAGTGCATAACGTATGAAGCTGATACTGTATTAAATCAGGTTGTCTTGAGTGATGTCCTAAATTTCTGTGAAAGAAAGTTCTTTCTCACTGGTTTAGTTGTTCAGTTTATTTTAAACACATCAGGACTTTTTTTTTGGAAGATGGAGATTTCTATCAAGCGGTGTTGGCCAGACTCCAGATTTCTTCTATTCATCTAGAGCTATAACAGCACTGAACACATAGCTGTGAGTGTAAAAGCAATGTTCACCCCTGCATTTTTGTTTCTGTTCAGTCCTCTTGTCCTTTTAGACAGCATAATAGAAGTGCTGCAGTAAGCAGGGTCAAGTAGGATATGCCAGTGAGAAATGTTAAAATGAGACTATAGGCTGCGATTATGGGCTCTAATGTGTGATGAATCCTTTTTAATCACATGATATGAACTAATGTCACCATTTATTATAAAACAACAAAGTGTTCAGCTACAGGAGGAATAGAATGGATGACAACTGCATTTTTAAATGTTTTGTTTAAGCAAGTACAGTGGGATCTTTTTAGATAACTAGGAAAAACTGGAGTTAAAATAAGTGCAAGTATTTCCAGCTGGTTTCAGTTGGAACACGTGTCTTTTCAGGGCATGAGGATTCATGCCCTGAAAAGGGTATGTGCAATCAGTATCCACCTTCATCTCTGTGAAAACTAAACTTGGTTATTGTGCTGAAAAGATTTGCAAAGTTTTAAATAGTGAATTCAAGATGTGTTATTAAAAATGTAAATTTAAAAAGTTCAACTCCAATTCTGTTCTAAAATTACTTCTAGTGGTCATTTAATTAAAATTTTCTTAAGCTACTGACTTTATGTTAAAATGTAGGAGGAAAAGTCTGAAAATACTACTGTAAATTTTGACACATCTTCAACGCCGTCCAATCTTCTAGTTACATATATCACAAAATATTTCTAGTATTCACGACAGTAAAAAAGTATTGTACCTGAAGGGAAAGTATGTGGTGAGACATTCCAGTGCCATATCATCACTCAGAAATCGCGGTTACAACACTGTCACCAATGTGGGGGCCAGTCTGCCCAGCCACCCCTGTTGCTCCAGATCTTAGAGTTGACTTGTTGAATATATTCTGCCTTATACGACTAATTTAGTTCATTTCTTCTCTAGTTTTCACAGAACTAGGAAAGGGCAGTAATTCCTGGCAGGGGGTAGTGAGAATATCAGTGGGAAGCACTCACATAATTCAAGTTGTCAGCAGCCAAGCAAACTTTTTGATAATATAATTGAGCATGTAATCTCTCTTGGTGGCCTTTTAAGCCACTTAGAAGTCCTGGTTGGAAGCACAGAGGAATTGCCATGATTTCCAGTGCCTTCTGCCATCCCAAACCAGACTGTCATGCCTCCCCTCCACACTGCACAACAGCCCAGAGTGCTCAGCTTTCTGGAGCAGGAAGCTGCACTACTCGTCTCATCACCCTGCTCCCTAATCATCAACTTTTAACTGAACATTGCTATAAAGCTGTATGTCACTGATGTCCTGGAGAGCGGCTGTTTCCCCATGGCCCTGTGGATCATTGGAACCTCAGCAACAGGACATTATTGGTTTCACAGGCTTGAAATGCATTGATTTAGACAAAAAATCCTCATGACTTACGTTGTAAAATAGTTTTGTAAGAAATCTTTTAGAAAGTATATGAACTGGGAAATGTAAATTTGGAAGAGGTATACCATGGCAAAATGTCTTATGGGGAACAACAGTGCAGTGACAGAGTATAAGAGTTGCTTCGATCAGAACTGCAGGCTCATGAATAAGAGCACGTCGCCATTTCTGTACTGTCCCTTTCTTAGCATGTGACCACATTTTTAGTTTTTGAAGGAAAGCTCTGCCTACAATTGTCTGGCTTTGTTGTCACAGGATCTTTGCTGACAGATGATATAAGCATTGCCAGAGTTGGCTCTGTCTCACACTCTTTCACAGAGTCACAGAGGTTGGAAAGGACCTCCAGAGGTCACCCAGTTCAACCCCCTCTTCAAGCCAGGCCATCTAGAGCCAGTTGCCCAAAACCACGTCCAAATGGCTTTTGAATATCTCCAGTGATGGAAACTCCACAACTTCCCTGGGCAACCTGTGGCAGTGCTCAGTCACCCTCACAGCAAAAATGTATCGTATTTCCTGATGTTCAGAGGGAACCTCTTGTGTCCATTGCCTCTGATCCTGTCACTGTATTTAGTAGATATGTTGATAAAATCCCCCTGAGCCTTCTCTTCTCCAGGCTGAACAGTCCCAGCTCTCTCAGCTTTTCCTTATAGGAAAGATGCTCCAGTCCCTTCATCATCTTCATGGCTCTTCGTTGGACTCTCCAGTATGTCCATGTCTCTTCTGTACTGAGGAGCTCAGCACTGGACACAGCACTCCAGGTATGGCCTCACCAGTGCTGAGTAGAGGGGAAGGATCTCTTCCTTTGACCTGCTGGCAATACTTTGTCTAATGCAGCCCAGGGTGCCATTCGCTGCCTTGGCCACAAGGACAAATTGCTGGTTCAACCTGGTGTCCTCAGGTCCTTTTCTGCCAGCCTGCTTTCCAGCTGGATGGCCCCCAGTATGTACTGGTGCCTGGGGTTGTTCCCCCCTGCTGATGCAGGACTTTGCACTTCTTGTTGAACTTCATGAGATTCCTGTCAGCCCATTTCTTCAGTTTGTTGAGGTCCCTCTGGATGCCAGCATGACCATCTGGCCTATCAGCCACTCCTCCCAGTTTTGTATCCTCTGCAAACTTGCTGAGGGTACAGTCTGCCCCATCATTCAAATAATTGATGATGTTAAACAAGATAGGCCCTACTATTGAATTCTGGGGTACACCACCAGTTACTGGCCTCCAACTAGAATATATCGCACTGATCACCAGCCTTTGGGCCCAGCCATTCAGCCAGTTTTCAATCCACCTCACTGCTCATCCAGCCCATGGTTATGGGCGACAGTGTCGAAAACCATACTGGTCTGGGTAGACAATATCCACTGATCTGCACTCCCTTCTAGCAAGCCACTTAATTCATCATAGAAGTTTATCAAATTGGTCAAGCATGACTTCCCTTTGAAGCTAAGATCTTTTTCTTGCAGCAGACAAGGTGGGCTGACATCCTCTGAAAAAAGATCTCTTTTTTCTTACTTACATGTTGCTGCTGACTCCAGCTATTCCAGGCCTGGTGAACAGCTATAAATAAATCAAATTAAACTGCTGTATAACTGGGCGTTCTACAGCACTGACTTCCCTGTCAAGTGAAGCATAAGAGTGACAAAGTAATGATGAGTAATATAGCTGCACTGCAGTGTCCGGTCACGTTCAAGCTTTACAAATGCATAAGAGAATTATAACGTCAAGGTTTCTCCAACCTGAAAAATCAGGACAGAACAGGAGAGGGAGAAAGAAAGAAAAAAAGCCTTAATTCTGCACATTTCCAAACAACAAGCGGTGAAATAGAGCGAATGACTCTGCCCAGGTCGTACAGGAAGTCTGCAGCAAAGCTGGAGACTAAACCTGTGTCTTAGTCTTTCTCTAGTGCCTCAACCAGAAAATCATTCTTATATTTTTTATATACGACAAATCTCCCCTAAGTTCTTGATGCAGGATATCTCTTATGATGACTACAATCAAATTCTATTAAGTGCATATTTACAAAGTTTGCATCTCATTAACATCCACATGCGTGCCAAAATTCACGGAGGACATCATTATATCAGCAAATGAAATCCCTGAAATCCAAGGCAAATACTGTCTTCCCTGAAGGCAGAGAAGGGCTGACATACGTGGTGAAACAGGAGTTACTGGAGAAGATGGACACAGACCTGGCTGCATGTCAGAAAGCCATTTTTTGTAGCCCTGACAGGTGACTGTAGCCAGAAAGTAAGATTCGCACAGCAGCTGTGTGTCACTTGCCTTTTTCATACAGGCTTTTTCTTGATATGGAAAAGTCATTTCTTTCTACCATTGTTTGAGTCTTTGAATACCTGGCAAGACCATGACACAATGTTCTGCTCTTGAGGGACAAGACTGCAAAAAGCCTAGATGAAATGACAGCAGCGGCTGCTGATGGCTGTGTCCACAGTGCTTTCTCTGCTTGATTGATTTCTGTCTCCCTTAGAGTGACAACAGCAATTGGAGTTCAGAATACGGCCTTTGGATCGAAATATTTTCACACAGCTCTGCTAGAAGGAAAGGGAAATTAAGGTCAACTAGAAAGGAATACCACTGTTTGTTATCAGAAATCATGTCCATGGTTTCCCATATCCTGGAGCTACATGATTTACTGCTGAACTAAAGACAATGCAATACAATGCCCCATCTAAATGATCAACATGGAAATTTTTTATGTTTTAAAGTACAGAGTTGAAAAGGACTAAAAGAGCTAAAGGGAAGATCAGTCAAGGAACAGGGTGCTGGAAAGTCTTTAGGCTGGGACTGCAGCACAGAACCAGAAGGACAAATCATCAGCAACTGAATAAAACCTGTAAGCAACTCAAAGTTTATTCAGAGTACAGCTTCAGTTCTTCACTGGGTAATCAGCATATGACATTGTCTCCCTTCAAAGCTCCCAGGAGAATTAATGTTCAAGGCAACGTGTTGCCCTCTGAAGCTGGAGGAAGAGAAATGTCAGAGGACACTTGGCTATTTATCCTTGTTACTTCCTCAAGAGCAAGAATGACGTTTTTCATGTGAGTAGAAGTTTATAAACCCAGATACTCCTTGGGAAACAAGAAAGGTTTGGTTCAATTATTCAGCATTGGCACCTTCTTGCATCAGCACACACTCTTCTCAGAGAAAAACTTCTCATTGCTCTGTAGGTAACTTCACAAGTATGTCCATGCAGTGACCATGGCCTCCACATCCAGGGTCTTGGCAGCTCTATTCTGCTGACATTGGGTGTGAACACTGTGATATCAGTGTCTTTTCAACCTCTGACCTTCATAAAACAACAACTAACAAAAGCAGTATGAACAGCTTAAATGGCAGGAAGGACGTCTGTAAAGCCTCATAACTAAAGCAAAGCATTAAAATTGTGGTTGCTGTATGAAAATAAGCATGTCAGAAAAGCAAATTATTTATTAGACAAATGTAGCCTTGGAAAAGGATTGCTCAGAAAAGTGTTTTATTTCTCCTAATGGACACTGAGGTCCCATACTCTTGTGATGGGAGATAGGTGGGTTTCCTACCCATGGCTCACCAGACCTGGGGCATCCCTGACATCTCTGCCCTGGGTTAGGAAAGCACTTGCAAGAAGAAAACATGGGAGAAATAAAGAGTTTGTCATGCACTGGGGAATCGCACGACTGAGGGATAAATCACTGTCTGTAAATCATTATCTCCCTGTTGCCTAGTGGATGAGCCTGCTTGAATGGGATGGACCAGCTGTGCAGCATTCAGACAACCAGCACTGGATGAGATGTGTTCTGCCCTTCACACAGTGAAATGAAGAATGGGAGTAAGAGATGTGACCCGAGGACTAACCTTTTATATGTTTGTGCTCTAAGATAGGTTTGTCTGTTGTACCCAGGCCATAAGAAAGTGCATTGCCATTGCTCATGGCTTGGATGGGCATACTCTTCACTGGGTAAAAACCAGCTGGAAGGCCAGGCCCAAAGAGTTATGGTAAATGGAGTTAAATGCAGTTGGTGGCCAGTCACAAGTGGTGTCCCCCAGGGCTCAGTACTGGGGCCAGTTCTCTTTAACATCTTTATCAATGATCTGGATGAGGGGATCGAGTGCACCCTCAGTAAGTTTGCAGACAACACCAAGATGGGTGGGAGTGTTGATCTGCTTGAGGGTAGAAAGGCTTTGCAGAGGGATCTGAACAGGCTGGATCAATGGGCCGAGGCCAACGGGATGAGATTCAACAAGGCCAAGTGCTGGGTCCTGCACCTGGGTCACAACAACCCCATGCAATGCTAGAGGCTCAGGGAAGAGTGGCTGGAAAGCTCTTCGGTAGAAGAGAACCTGGAGAAGAGAACAGTGAGCTAAATATGAGCCAGCAGTGTGCCAGGGTGGCCAAGAAAGCCAACAGCATCCTGGCTTGTATCAGGAATAGTGTGGCCAGCAGGACTAGGGAAGTACAAGGTACCAATTGTACCCTTGTACTGGGCACTGGTGAGGCCCCACCTCGAGTACTGTGTCCAGTTTTGGGCCCCTCACTACAAGAAAGACACTGAGGTGCTCGAGTGTGTCCAAAGAAGAGAAAGAAAACAGCCTCAAGTTGTGCCAGGGGAGGTTTAAATTGGATATTAGGAAAAATTTTTACACTGAAAGGGTTATTAAGCACTGGAATGGGCTGCCCACAGAAGTAGTTGAGGCACCATTCCTGGAAGTATTTAAAAGACAAGTAGACATGGTGCTTAGGGACGTTGCTTAGGGGTGGTTTTGGCAGTGTTAGGTTGATGGTTGGACTCGATGATCTTAAAGGCCCCTTCCAACCTAGACAGTTCTATGATTCTATGATCTATAATTGCCTTCTGAAACCAACCATAGGTAGATATTTTTCACTGAAGAATTCTGGGGCAGACTTAGTAGGATCTAAAAAGCAATTTAGGAATGCAGAATCAATAAAATGGTGCTATAAATTTTGTTGTCTTGATATTATCATAGAGCAGCAGAAATCTGCAATACATTTTCAGCAGTAGCCTCCCAAGACAAAACCATAAGGTCCTCTTGCCTCTGTCCCAGGTTCTTGAAGACATTGCACTTGGTTTTAACCACAGACACGGGTCTTCCTCAAAAGTAAAATCTCACTGCTTGGAGAGTCCCACAAATGTAATGTTTCAAAATATGGGAAGTTTCTTACTGTTTTCCAGGGCATGGGAAACCAGTTAACACAGATTATCAGTACCAAACTGCAGTTGCCTTCTCATGATGGATAAAACAAGCCTGCAGATGTACAGAGTTTGCCTCTCAGCTCATTTCCCTATGTCACACTGTTTGCATCCCCATCAGTCATGCTTTGGTGCTTTCCATGTTGCACTGAAGCCCCATTGCTCATGGCAGATCTTCAAATTCTTCCTCAGTTTGGGGCTTCCTTCAAAAATTACTCTAGCTTGTATTTTTGGGACTAGGTGGAACATAATTCAGATGAAAGAGGACTATGATAATTGACATGGAACTATATGGGACGGTTTGAAATGTCCTCAGCTAGTTAGTTAAGCTATAGAAACACAGCAGGGATTTTTAAAGCTGTAGCAAGAAATGAAGTGATGTAGAAAATCAGTGGTGTTATGATTAGAAATAAATAATTTTGTTATAGCTTATATTCTGCAAGACTTGTGTTTTACCCATCATATACAATTCACTAAATTACGCCTGCTGCATTTTAACTATTATTGTATATTTGTGTATAAACAAAAACTTACTGAAATTACCATAGCCTGCTCTTAAAAATTTGCCTCCATTCCAGTGACTGAAAGTATCTCTGTACAACATAAATCTTCTCATCTGCAGAAGTGAAAGCACTTCGTAAAGCAGATGAAAGCCATGGCCCATTTTGCAGATGGGGAAAGGAAGGTATTGGGCAGTGACAGGACTTTCTCAAGGTTAATGCAAAGGTATTGCTAAGAGAAGAGAGGTTTCATAGCTGTTGGATTAAAACTGAGCATAAAGAGAATGCACCAAAATACTGGGGGATCACTTTAGAGGAGTACAAAAGTAAGCTACTACACTTAGTTCATAAGAAGGGCAATGAGTGCCAAAGCTTGCCTGCTGTGTGAATCCAGTCTTGGCAGGAGGTCATTTTTAGAAAAGGTTACTCCGGCCAACAAGCCGTCTTCGGAAATGCCGGGCTGACATATGCAGACAGTTTGCAATTCCTGGCCTTTCTGACATGAAGTCAGAGATACAGACAAATATTCAGTCAAGTCAACAGATCAGTTTGAGTTTTGATACTCGGAATGTGCTTTTCTGGCTTGGTGTCCTGAACTTTGCAGTTATTCTTCTAAACAGACCAGCAGGAGTAAGGGACGTGGAGCTGATTATGCTTCCCAGGCCCACTTTACTGTGTCATTCACACCTATCTCTGGGTGGCACAATGATAACACAGCATTGTATACAGAAGGCAAAATAGTTGCTTGGTGACTACTCTATGTTTTAGATTTAACCCTTTAGCTCTCCTCTTCAGGGTTATCCATGTTTGGTGCATACGTGAGGACAGCCATCAAAATTGCAGTTTTGACACCAATAGACAGAATTTTGTCTTAAGTTTCTTACATGTAAAAATTAGGCATTTTAGCCTGAAAAGCAGAGCTCAAAAAAGTCAATTGACCACTGCTGGTCAAAAGACTAGCCAGCTAGCCAAGTGCTGGTGATGACGCACAACAAAGAGCTCTGTCTGCAACGTTGAAGAGGAACATTCCTGGTGAGGAGCCTGGCTGGGAGTCCCCGCAGCCAGAAGTTATCATTCTTGGCCAGTAGCTGGAAACAGTTAAGCATAAGCAAGTTCCCTTTGCATATCACAGGTATTCATTTGTTACTTTGCTCGTACAAAATATTTATAAATAAGTCAAGCATGGATGTATTCTGTGGGAATGCCCTTTTTGGTTCAGGGAGGCAGTAAGATACAAACTGACCTGCTCCATGATCGACTGCTCTAGGAGAAAAAAATGCAGAAAGACACATCAGAAAATCTGGCCAGAGATGCTCTTGTGCAGGGTCTCAGTGCGACTGGGCTCCTGCCGCAGGCAGATAAGCATCCCGAAGTGAGCAGATTCCAGTGTGTGGGGATGTGTCAACACTGATGACTGCAGCAGAGTGCAGAGATGCCTGAGAGCATTAGATGAAATGATAACTTGGGGACCAGAACCAGAACAAGAGTCAACTCAAGAACTTAGTCAGTGTTTGATGGAACAATTTGTTCAAGGAAAAATAATATTTCTGAGCCATGAAGAAGGCAAAATACACTTTCAGCCTGCCATGTCTGGGTGATACTAGCCAACCTAACAGGAAAAAATATTTTTACGGGCAGAGGTCTCTCTATTTGTCCTTGGAAGCTGTCCCAGAACCAGGCAGGTTTCTACGTCTGGATCCCTTCATGATGTGTGTTTATCTGTGAGATATTTAATATGCATGGGCCTGCTTCATTTTTCATGACTGACTGTATAGAGTACAACCAAAACACCATTCAAATTTGCATCTTTTAAGATTGTTATCTTTATAACTATATTTAAGTCTGTCTCAAGAAATCATCTATGAAACTCTGTTTGAAATTAGGCTAAGGGAATGTTCACAGTGTAGTTAAGCTAAATCACTCTGTGGGCATGTTTGCATGAGGGCTGGTTTTAGAAAACAGCTGGGTAGCACCTGGGCCTAAGTGAAACTGGTGTCCCAATTTTGTAAGTAACTCATATTTAGGTGTTGATAAGCAAATTTAAAAGCAGGGATTTCAAGAAGCTGTAGATGATTCAGAAGCAGAAATCAACATTGACTTTCACTAGAACCTGCAAACCCTCGTTATCCTGAAAACTCCTTGCTGGGCCTTCACAGGGTCTAACTTTCGGCAACTCAGTCAGCAGAAGTTGCTTAACATTTGTTACAGGGCTGATGCAGCCAACCCACCCTAATGAGAAAGCCCCGGGAACCTGGCACAGTACTCCTGTGTGTCAGGTAGCTATAGTGATTATAGTCATAGAATCAGAATCACAGAATCATGTCACTAAGCACTATGTCAACCCGTCTTTTGAATACCTCCAGGGATGGTGCCTCAACCACTTCCCTGGGCAGCCCTTTCAGTGTAAAAATTCAGCTACTCCTCATAAGACTTGTTCTCTAAACCCTTCATCAGCTTCACTGCTCTTCTTTGGACACGCTCGAGCACCTCAGTGTCTTTCTTGTAGTGAGGGGCCCAAAACTGGACACAGTACTTGAGGTGGGGCCTCACCAATGCTGAGTACAGGGGGCTGATCACCTCACAAGTCCTACTTACCATGCTGTACCTGATACAGGCCAGGATGCTGTTGGCCTTCTTGGCCACCTGGGCACACTGCTGGCTCATGTTCAGCTGACAGTCAACAAACACCCCCACGTCCTTTGTATAGGTCCATTTGTATAATGTATAGGCATCAGCATCTGGCACAGGTAGTGATACCTCCCAAGTCCTTTCTGCAGCATAGGTATGTCCTGCTGATGGCCCCCAAGGCCTTCAGAAGACCATCTCTGGTGGGATATTCCTGTGATTTGATTCACTCTTCCTCAGATGGTTAATCTGCTCCACATGTTGTCTGACAGTGCCTGCAGAGGTCCCCAGGACTGCAGAGGATGCGGGCTGGCTGGTGCCAGGACATGACATGGCACAACAATGTCAGCTGCCAGAAGCCAGGCACAACGCTCAAGCAGACTCCGAGGGTAGGCATAGCATCAGTAGCAGTATCCTAGTGGCACAGAAAACTTAGACGATTGACAAGGCTGAGGTTTTAGGCTTGGAAATTCTTCTGGAAATGTGTGCTGGCCTCAAGGAGATGTTAAGTTTGTGAGAAGTTCCCCTAACACCCATGGTCTGTAAAGAGAAGAGTGGGAAACTAAGAAAAGGGACCCATGAAACTCCTACAAAAAGTTGCAAGAGAAATGACTCCTTGAAAGGGTATGTTGAAGACTGATTAGTGAGTTAGGCAGAAGGAGAAAACAAAAGATCTTCAGAAAAAAAAAAAGGAAGACAAAATTTCAAGAAGAGCATGACTGGTTGTGTCAAAGGCTGAGGAGCTGAGGACTATAAGTGTGAAGCACCAACTCTGAGCTTTGGTCAGTCAGAAGGCACTAAATGCAGCTTAGTGTGTGTGGTGAATTAGCAGCAGGGAGGAAAGTCAGAGTAGAGGGAGGCAAGAGTGGAATGGAAAAAAGGAATTACAGGCACAAATTCTGAACTGCAGTGACTGAACTTCAAGATACAGCAAGGTGGGTAACAGACACCCAAGTGGAGCCCCGAAGGTTTTCCTTTTTTTATAGGCTGGAGTGCACTAAAATCTGTTGTGTGGAGGGAAAGAGCTTGAGCATAGGCAAACAGAGTAAGAAATAACGGGCTGAGAGAGGTGAGAGGAAGAACAAGAACTTGGACAAGAGAGGATAGGGATCATTTGGGCAAATGGAGACACTAGAAGGAAAGAGCAGAAGATAAAACTACATCTTTGATAGTTGTTGAAGTAGAGGAAGAAGAAATGTGAACTGCTGAATGAGGAAAGTTAGTCATATAGACTAACTATACCGCAGGGACTGGTAAGATCCTTTGGGGAAAAAAGGGCTGATGAAAGAACAGTTTGAGAAGTCAGTCAAAAGATTCATGAAAAGGTGAGATGTTTATCTGGAAAAATGAGGAATTTACGAAGAACAGCATGGGGAAATGTTCCAGTGGCTGTGACATTTTTAGAGATTTTTAGAGACAGCAGGAGAAAGGAGGGACGAGATGGACACATCACAAAATGGTGAGGATGAATGTCAGGGAGAAAGAAGAGAGACAAGGAATGGCTATGGTGGTTGCCACCATAAATAGGAAGGATGGGCATGTGGGACCAGCTCTGTGCTGTTACAGTAAAGGGAGAAAAGCAGGAGGCGATGGAGAAATTGTAAAGTGATGGGACTGCAGAGCATGTGTGGACAGGAAAGGGAGGAGAAAGAAGCACAGAGTTACAGCAGTAGTCAAAGAGAATAGCCTAGATAAGGTTTCTAAAGAAATCTGTCAGTGTGACATTTTCAGATGTTCTCACGCAACCAGGAGACAGTGACCTCTGCCTCTGGAGGGACTGCATAGCCTGGGAACGTTCTCAGATGTGATCCTCTAAGAGCTCCCCAGCAGCCTCACCCAGAATCTCAGTCCAGCTCCAGTACCGATGCTGGACTCTTAAATGACCCTTTGTTTTAACCTCTTAACACATGATACAGTGTCAAATTTTAGGAAAAACAAACCAGTAAGAGTCCCTCTGCTCTGTAGCAAGCAATAATGCCATTAAAAAAGTATTCATGCAGATATAAAAATGAAGATCAGCTGTATGTCATGTGGTCTGGTTAAATTTAGAATTAATGACTTTAGAAGCCAAGGCTGAGAAATAAGTTCCCTTATTCTGAATAATGTTTAATAATGAATTGTTAAGCACTTATGTAGATCCCACATCTATATCAACATAGTTCCTACTATACACAGCTCCCACAGCACAGTCAGTGCTCCAGGGACTGCATACGAACTCCCTAATTGGGGATGAGGTACTTTGTACCAACACGCTGGACTCCAGTCCTTCTGGAAGTTGGTTCTGGCCAACTTTCAGTATCCTCCCTCTCTTCCCTAGAGGGGCTTTTATCCTTAATACTGCTCAGCGCAGTAGTTCAAACACCACCTCTTTGCACTCCACTCCAGGCTTTTCACAAAGGACTGATATCGAGCAGAAAGGCACTGCAGACACCAGCGCCAACAAAATACTGACCTCCAGCCCTGGTTTTCAGGGCTCCTCCAGCAGAACAGTATCAATAGATACCAAGGCAGCACCAAGCACAGGATCAGGAGGAGGCCATCACTCTTCGGCCCTGCTGTTCAAAACATGTGTCCTGCTCACTGCCACCAGATTGTACACTCTCCGCAATAGAGTCTCCCTACTTCTGCTGGCATTTACCTGAGAGCTGTCAGGGAGATAGACCCTGCAGGGCACTGACCTGCCCCCAGCATGAGACGCAAGAGGTCCCTCAGCCACAGTGCTGACAGTAGCTGGTTAGGATGGGGACAGGGTTTTACATCTCACTCTAGGATGCCAAGGAGTAAAGACACTAAAGGAAAAAGGATTAGCATTGCAAAGGCAATATTCTGCCACGCCAGTCACAGTGCCTGTCACCCCAGGATCTCTTGCTCTCCTTACAAATCAAGGACACTGTGCTTTCCCAACGGCCTCAATGCCTAGACTGCTAATGCCAGTGCCCAGATCCAGCACCAAGGCTAAAGAGTCCATAAACCCAGTCTCCAAAAGACTCTGACATTTCCTTAGATGAACAACCGACTAACCCTGACCCCCATGGTCAGCAATATTAGAGCTTCCAGAGCTATCTCTGGACACCAAGAGATCTCCTGGCTGGATTCCTTAATGGATTTCTACCTGACTAGAAATTGCAGTCACTAAGAGAAGTCCCCCAAGCTCTACGGCCTGTTGTCTCTGTCCCTGCCGGTGGGGGTCCTTTCCATTGAAGAGAGTATTCCCAAAGTACCAACCCTGTTTAGTGAACCCTGGCCACTACCCAGCTGAGCTCCAAATGTGTGGGAGAATATTGCTGAGAGCTCCCAAAAATCACCAGCGCTTTAATTCCTGTCTAAACTCCAGGCTGTCATGGCAGTTGTACAGGAGAAATTCTACCAAGCTGCAGACATGCCAGAGGCTGGATGCTGCTCAGCTCAAACAGTTCAGTGGGGCCATTAACCTCGCTGCAAGCAGGGCTGAAAATTGCAAGACAATACTGCCCCTTGGGCAAGGTTGTCTCAGGACACTGAAAAGGACCTGAAAGTTAATTGTATTAAAAAAACCAAAAAGGATGTGTGAGTAAGTTGTCTGGACATCTCTGCTGAACCACAGACACTGTGGCTGGAGCTCTGATCATAGGAAAAGCATCACAAACAGCGGCTTTTTAAACTCTGAGAAAGGCAAAACTTCCTTTCTCTCTACTATTGAAAGCTGTGAACCCTAGTTATTTATAAACCATGTTGCTGTAGGAAACCCTATAAATATCCAAAGCGATAAGCGTGCCCTTAGTCTTCCTAGAGTGGCCAACTAAGAAAAAATGGAAATCACCTTTGGCCTGCTGAAACCTCTTCAACTACCTCTTCTGCCCCCACCCCATCAAGCCAAAAGCAGAGTTGCCAGGTCTGGACTTAACCTCACATCGTCATAGCTCTTCAGCCAGGCCTGAATCTCTGTAACTGATGAGGTGACAACTGGGTATCTGACCACCACAAACAGTCAATAAGCCCAAGAGGACATAAAGAACATCTGACGGACAACACAGGAAAATAGACAATGCACAACGTAGAAGATTTTATTCTTCTAAGTGCAAAGATTCTTGCTAGGAACAGCCCAAATAGGTTCAAATCTAGCCACGATACCAAACATCAATAAAAACTGATTTGGTCTTGCACAGGAGTATTTCTTACCTAGTTCTTCCAGAATATACTTCACAATGCTTTCAATTTACTCTCTTCCAGGTTCACTTGTGCTATCTTCTTGCTGCTGAATTTTTTAAAGGGCTACTTCAAAGCTACTCGTGAATCAGGAATCTTGCTCCTGTCCCAGCAGAGAGCTAACTGCATACCCCTCTGAATTCTCTCTGTCACGCTGTGGCTGTCCTTGGAATCATCTTCTTAAGGAGGAAAATGAGGGCAACTTGCTTGATTTTACTCAGCAGCCACAAGGCCACACCTGGAGCACTGTGTCCAGTTTCATGGCCCTCAGTTCAAGAAGGATGTGGAGAAACAGGAGAGGGCCCAGCGATGGTCAGTCAAGATGGTCAGGGGCCTGGAGCCCCGAAGAGAGGTTGTGGGAGATGGGCTTATTTAGTCTGGTGAAGAGAAGGATAAGGGAGGATGTAATAGGAGCCTAAAACTGCTTGTAAGCGAGTTACAAACACAATAAAGCCAAACTCTTCTTGGAAATGGGAGATAATAGTGTAAAAAGTGGCATTGGCCAAAGGATGTGGCTCGGGACATTCAGAATGGACATTAAGAAAACTCCACAGGATAGTAGGTGGAAGTATTCAAGACTTAGCTGGACAGAGACCTGACTGACTAGATCTAGCTTTTGGAATAGTCCCACTTTGAGTGAGAACTTGGGTAGGGATCTTCAGAAGTCCCCTTCAACCAGCATTTCTATGAATCCATGATACTTCTTACCTCCTCTCCTTACACAAAACATGACGAAGCAAAAGGCATTTATGCAACTCTGACAGATAGTGATGACCTAAAACACACAGCCCATGGTGGAGTATGAACAGACAATGACCTCCAAAGAACTGCACTCACTGTAGGCTGAGAGACTCAGCGGGTGTAGCAATGGCTACACTTGCAACATTTATAACTGAAAACTATACAGAAATTAACCCTGAAACCAGAGAAAAAAAACAAATTACATTACCTTATCTAAAGCTGAGTTAGTTCTTTCTGGATCTGATTTGTTTTAGTCTTCACACTCTCCAGCTTCTTCTACTACTTTTGAATGCTCTTCTGTAAGAGCATTTCAACTCCTGAATTAAAGAGGTAACCCAAAGAGTTAAACATTTTAGAATTGGTGAAACTATTTCTCTACATTTGGTTGTAATTTTATTTCAAAGTGCACAGAAGAGTTACGGTGTACACATCCTAGAATAAAAATCGTGTCTGATAGCCATAATGTCACTTTGTAGCCAGGGGGAACGTTTCTGCTATCACTGAAATACCGCTGATGTAGCCAATTGAACAAAAATGGTACTGTCTAAACAAACTCAACACACAATGGCTAGTTCCTAGCTTCAGAGGTTCAGCAGACCAACTGTGCTCCAGACAATGCTGAGTTTGTTTAAAGTTAGTTGTGCATGCTTATATATGAGTTATTTTAAAGTTGCTCCGGGCTAAATTCATTCCTGCTGCAACACCACTGAAATGAGTGTACTTACAGCGGAGATTAATTTGGCCTATTATGTACTAAACTTGCAGATCTTTCTTTAAAAAAGCGCTATTCTTTCTACAACTGATCTTTTTCACTGCAGTCATTTAAACACAAAGAAAGTCTTATCTGTGTTACACCAGTGTGGTGGAGTTATACTGGATTTACGTTGTTGCAACTGAGAGAATTCTTTCAACTGAAAATAAAGACAGCTGCCCAAATTACATGCAGATCACTGCACTTCTCCTATACACCAAAAAACTTGTAACGCACATTTCAGTGTCATGCATGACTGGCTATAGCGGCTGTCAGGAAAAGGAATTCAGAGCGAAACACAAAACTTTGTTAGAAAGTTAGGTCACGGCTTCAGCTGTAATAGAATTCAACATCTAAGCAAATACGTTTAAGCTTTTCCATTACACACTGATGGCAAGCAGTCCACACTCTCTCCATTTTACAGGGCAGCAATGGGATTATTTTCCCATCTGGATCATCTACAGAGATGCCACTTCCCGCACTCTGGGTATGAAAGCTTTGAACTCAAGGATGAAGGCCTAAGATTCAAAACAACAACCAGGCGTCTAAAACACAGCTATGTATGGGATTTGGGTGCCTAAAGCGAAGAGCTCATAAATGACCTCGTCGTCACCACCTCTGCTTCATTTGGCTTGATGCTGCATGAGCTGCAGCTACCCTTCACGTGTTGCAAGATAATTTTAAAATAATCTAAAATACAAAAAAGAACTAATTTCTAGAATTATGCTTTGCTTCCAAAAATTATCATCTGGATGTTTTTCTAATGCAAAATGCTCTACATCAAATTTCTCAGACTTGGTTTCTTGAAGAATATGTCAAGATATTAATTGCATTCTGATTTGAAATCTCAGGATCCCTTGGGAAATAGAAATTCTGAATGTCAGCTGACCTTATTTGTAACTATCACTTTTCAGTGATGAGCTCTTATGTCACAGACCAGGCCAGCAGAAGCAGGGACAGTCCTCTTCCTGAAAGCCTTTTTCTAAGGCCTATAACCTTACTGTAAGAGAAAGAAGCTTTAAAAAGTAACGGGTGGCAGAACAAAGCTGGGCAGGGGAAATTGTGGTCAGTGCTGGAAGGGTGATTGCCAGCAATGAGCCTACAGGTCATCCCGTTCCTCACTAACAACCTACTCCTTGTTGAGGATGGTGGTGAAAATTCAACAATTAGTGATATATTTGCATCCAAGACTTTTCTTTTAAAGGCGAAAGAGAATAAAAAAAACCAAAATATGGTCATTTACTGGGTTTGGCTGTAGTTCTTCAGCCCTGAAATACGAACGGAGCTTGCCTCCAGTGTCTTTCCCACAACCAGTTTTATCTCAAGCTTGCCTCCTTTCGCTTCATCCAGAAATTTAAGCTCCAAATTAAAGAAAACTCAGTGAGTTGTGTGCAGTGTGCAAAGGTTTTTCCTAGTTCAAAATGCACTTGTTCAAGCAAACTACTATTTCTACTGCAATAGCCATATTGGTACATTTTTACAGGCTTGGAAAGATTTGCTTGCTATTTTAGTTGTTTTATAAGCACATGAATGACAAACAGGGACTCTTTTTGATCCTACCTGATAAAAACTGTGTGATGAGTGAGCAGCAATCTTCTTTGTTATTTTACATATTTTCAAAACTCTATGAAATTCAGTGCTGGGACTGATTGGGTATTTTTCCTCTGAAGAAATGTTGGGTATGCTGTGGCCAAAAGCTATGACTGCAGCACACTGCAGGGGATTGTGCTAACTGGGACCTCTGCGCGCTTGGGTTTCCATAGCAGGGAAGTGACACAAAAAGATGGACAATGCAGGAATCGTTGAGGCACATTTTATGGTTTTATCTTACACAGGAAGACAAGAATTTCTTCTTAGCCTTAAGTAAGTTGTGAACCTTAATTAAGCTACACAGCTCAGACGAATCAGGAGCAGCCTGTACCACCAAGCTGCTCTGAAGGACTGACTTTGCTTGCCATGAGAATTCCATGGAGGTGTCCAACAGGTGGGTACTTGCAAGTCTACCTACAGGTAGCCAGGCTGGCTTTGCTGCAAGGTTTTTCTCAGTTCTGTCCAGCTCATGCCAACAGTGACTGTCTTCTCAAGAAAACGGTGTGGTTTACAAAACCCCAATGTTTTGTTTGAAAAAACCACGCATTAGCACTTCTGTTACATGTGACAGTGGTTAGTAGAGCTTCGGGGTCATAAATAAATAAGGACAAATCATGTTCAGCATTGTAACAGATATTTATGACAAATACTTCAATACTTTTATGACAAAAAAACTTCAGCCACGCTTAAATGTGGTTAATAAGTTTAACTGATGCTGTCAGTCCCGACTGTTCATTCTGTTTTCCTATGTTGTTATTTTTACTGTATTCAAATTTCAGTCACAGGACTATTTAGAGACATGTACCAGGTCCTAAAGGATGTACTGGCAGTCTGAAAGACAGAAGCAACTTTATGACAATGAAAAAGAAAAAATTAAATCCCTCTTACAGAGCAGAGACAGAAAGGAGGGATGGTGCATGGGGGCATGAAAGCTACCTCTGTTTTAGAGACCTGGTACAATTCAGCATTAAACACCTCAACAGAGAACTGGAAAGAAATGTAACTACTCTTAACTTGATGACTCTGCCTTTCCTTGTCTTCCACTGCTCATAATGAAAAGGCACTTTCCCCTCAGAGTATCCATAATCCAAACATGAATGAGTTTGCTTAGGCAAACCATCCTCAGCTGCTGACTTCTGCACTTTGTGCAGAATTTACACAGCAAACCCCACTACATAAGCCATGCAAAGCAAACAGTAGGTTCCTCTGTGGGGCTGGATAGTTCAACCACAATTATCCCTTAGGTTCCGTGGTCTCAGAAGACCACAACATTCCTTAAAGTCAAAACCTTTAGAAAGCTTAATTTTCTCAAACTGGGAAGTGAGATATACTATAGCTGGTAACTATTTGCTCCTCCTTAGGTTATTTTTTTAGAAATAGAACCCATATTCTCACATGGAAAGTAAGGTTTTGTTTCATTTTACTCATGTGCAAACACAGGAAAAATGTATCTCACAGAAAAATGTATTGTCTTTTTGAGAATTTAAACTTGTTAAGCCCTTTGCATTTTCAAAAATATTCTCTAGGTAGCACAGGGACACTTTAAAAATCCGTATCTCACACTACTTAGAAGGTGTAGACATTTTAATATATTTTTATCATGCTTTCATGGGATAAATAAATAATTAGGATGAAGAATTGCAGGTATTCATTTGGTTGTTTTTTTCTCAGGAGACAACCTCTAAAATGACAGAGATCTGGCTGACAAAAGGCACCCATAGGTTAGAGCTGGTTGTGTTAGTGATGCAGGCAAACACAGTGAGCCACGGCAGCTCTTCATGACCTTGGTGTTAGTCTGCTCATCCCTGCTCTCCGCGGCACCAGGTGGCACAACCAGATCTGTAGCTACTGTCGTAAGTGCTGAGGGTCACCCTAAAAAACAAGGTGTGGCAAAACATGGTATGGACGGTATGGAATCCAAGGTATGGACTGAAGGTCCTCCTGTAGATACTAAAAATAGTTTTGATAGACTCTGTACTACTGCTGGTAGTAGTACACAGATCACATACTGTGAGAAAAGGAAAAGGAGGTAACTACCCATAAAGGACAACATTTTGTTGCTATATACCACTAATCTATTTCTATAAATGAAAAAATCTTATACAATGAAGAACAGCTGGTGCAATCCAACTGTTCTACTAATGTCGTAAGAGTACTTAAAGTTGCTTGTAATTCTGGCATAATACCACGTACCTGTAAGTGCTAAAATGTGTATTTCCTCAAACACCCTTTTTTCCTGGACTACGACACTCCAAAAATAACACATTCTTCCTAGGCCGACTTTATGACAAGGCTTTCTCTTCAGTTTTGTGATTTTGGACAAGCATCTGCTTATTCTATGGTCAGCTGAAAATAGACACAAAGACGGTTAGACCTGATGTACATCCAGTTGCCAGAAATGATCAAAATGTCAGCCCTACTAAGGCCTGACTATCTGACATCTGTTTCCTTGGGAGACAATGTGTACTGCCTTCATTTCTATTCCTGCTACACAGCACAGTGGGAAAGCACTGATGAAGTTAGTTAAATCCCATTCTTTGTGCAGTCACAGAGTCTAAAAATGCTTGCAAAAGCCCAGCTGATTGTTTCTGTGCCAATTCCCTGGGGACAACAGCGGCAGTACAGGGGCGTGTGGGATGCTCCTCATTTGGCTTTCAGCACAACTGTACAGAGGAGATTTACTGGAGGAGGTTAGAGAGCTCCCCCCCAGTACACCTCTTCCCATTACCATCAGGATCTTCACTGTGCAGCTGTGGAGTGGGGCACTCCTCTCACCTTCCCTCCACATGCTCACATCAAGCTCAATGTGGCAGCAAGAAGTACCCACACCACCACACAGGCTTTCAGAGATCAAGAGCAGCAACATTTGTATTTCATACTCCAGCCAGAAATTCTCTAGGAGAGAGTGGCTGCAAGGTGACGGCAGCATGGCTGTGTCCCAAGGGACACCGCGTGGCTCCATCTGCACCAGCTGATGCTCTCAGCTCTCTCGGGAATTCTCTGACTGTCCATTCTTCAAGTGACAAAATTGTGGAACTTTGTGATGAAACATGCGTCTAAATAGAAAGCATGCAACATATTCTGGCCACATATATTTGTAGTAAAAAGCGCTCTTGGTCAGAGGCAAGTGAGTTATCTTGAGCAATACAGCTGGTATTACCATATCACTTTATTCACTTTCTTCCTTAGCTTATTACTGTAAAGCATCATCTTGGTACTATGATGCAATGTAAAAAATTACTATGTAATGTACTTAAAATTACTATGCAATGTAAAAAATTACTATGAGCAAACTCCTGTCAGCTCGCTTTACCCCTGCCCAGTCTTCAAAGACCGTGAATAATCTGGTTTACCATACGGACACATCACGTGAAGCAGATACAGCATCGCCTGAGCACAGGAGGCACCACAAAAATACGCTCAACGGTACCAACACACGAGAGACAAACACTCGGTACCGCAGGATGGATGCTGACCTGCCGTGCCAGCTCCATACAAGTGCTGCACACAGTATAGAGTTTTACAACACGCTTATTTTAAGGCTTCTGCAAAAGTCATGTAGTCTTGCCCACATTGCTGTTTTTCACCAGTTAAATTTCTTGGAAACCTAGACCTGGCCTCTTCATGGGACTATACAATACTTAGACTAACTTGCGGTTAGTACATTGTACATTTTCAGTACAAAACTGGGTCACGCTTCTGTGTGCTAAACTGTGAGCTCCTATATGGGGCAAATCAGCAAATTTCAAATGCAGTGGGTGCTCTGCGTGGCACCCAGCAAGGACGTCTCTTCCCTGCACTAAAATCCTTCACGCATTTACAGGCAACGGTCTCATTAGACACATCAGCTAGATGGACAAATCAAAGTTAGTCAGCACTGCGGGAAAAGACGGGAGTCACTATTCACACCACACGATGCAGAACGAGAGGAACAGTGACTCCTTTGGCAAAATAAGAGCCAAGTATGACACCTGCGTTCGGCAGAAGGCGGAGGCAGACCTCATGCTGATTTCAAGGGGGTGCACTTCCTCCCTTGCGCCTGCTGGAGTAGGTCTTGATCACATGTATCTTCCGGATTGTGAACTTCCTTTGAAGCCACTGGGAATTCCGCATGGAGACAGGTTTCACCATCCAGTTTTCCAACAGATGCAGCTGAGTGAGCACTTCATGTGAAGAAGGGAAGCAGCAGCGTAAGTGAATAAAGGGAGAGAGCTAACCGGCTTCGGTTAACTGTTCAGCCGTGTTAGGATTTTAAAAGGCCATGAAAACAACCGTGAAAATTTAATCTAAAAGAGACAGTGCTGTGGTACAAAAAGTTTATTTAGTCACGACTTTGTAAACATATGAGGTAAATTAACATTTACATCAACTCATTTCTTACAGAATTTAATACACAAGGCACTTCTTTGAAGACAGCACTTTTAACTGTTCGCTGCTTTTATTGTTATTACAAATTCCTGACGGCCCAGAAAAACCATTGTATTTGTTGTCATATTCTGTCATGTAAAAGACAAACATCCGATAAGCAACAAGAAAGCTCTGAGTAAGCTTTCCTCTGCTTTATAACCTTTTAACTGTGAGAAACAGTGGCAATGGGAATAGGAATATATTCTCCACCTTAAAATATGTTCACATACCTTGCATAACTCTTTGGGGACTGAAACTTCTGGAATTTGATTGGCATCTTACAACAAACTTAAAATGCTTATCTACAATTTCTTCTCATATCAGTGTTTTTTGCTTATGCAAATTGTCCCATTATCTTTAATGGTCTTATTTGCAAGAGTAAAAATAACTTGCATGAAATTGTATTTGCAGGCTCAGAACTGTATTTTTGGCTAGAAAGAAAAACATTTATCTTCTGTAAAATCTTCTACAGTGTAACAGTGCAGTGTTTTTCCACAAGTATTTTGTTTGGAATTTTAAACCAGGCTGTAAATCTAGCTTTTAAAGGACATATGTCACAGCTCGTTTTGGTCATTGAACCTCTAAACAAACAAGAAGGTGTATCCATAGTAATGAACCTTAATTTATTTGGCAGTAACGGAGTTCATGATGAAAAGTATCTTTTTCCACAGTGTGCTCCCTATATATCCAGCTCCCATATTTTAAATACCAGAGAAAACTGATACTATAGATCAGTGATCAGGTTAAATTGTCTTTACTGGTACTGCCTTATGTCTGAAGAGTTCCTGTGTTATAGTAAGACATTTCTCTCTTAGGTTTAACATATTGGCAGAGTCATTCTTTTACTTCTTATACAAATGTAAACTTAGAAAACAGTTTATTTCATTTCATCCAAATGTGCAATCTGAAATCAAAAACTGAATGTAAACTTCAGAAAATCAAAATTACAAGAGCACACTTTTCACAAGAAAAATCAAAGTAAATTAAATAAGAACATTTGGAATGAAAAAAAACCCCAGCCTGTTCAAATCCATGGTGTTAGTGTCTGTATGAAACAAAAAGACCTCGGGGCTCAACGTTCTGCTTCTGCAGACTGTCGTCACCCACATGAACTCAGTGGAATACAACAGTTTGTATCAGCTGAGAAGGTGGTCCCATGACTAACCAAAAAAGGACCTACGTACTGATCTGATTTTTAAAGCTTGCCTTAGCTGTTTTACTGATCCTACACTTACATATTCATACTAGAAAATTATCTCAAGAGCTGCAAAATGTCAGACATTTAATTAGGTCTAAGTGCTTTTATGAATGACAAATATATTGAGCCAAAGCAATCCCTTTGCACACAACTGGTTTCCAAATTACACCAGAAAAGAACACAGTTCATCTGCTTTTTCAGTGCATGCAACCTATTTTCAAGAAGCTATGATTTTTCAATGCCACCAAATTCAAGGAGCACTTTTTTATCTATGAAAAAACAAGAGATTGATTTTCATAGATAAAATATTCCACTTTAATAAAGGGAAGGTTCTAGCAGGCTGTCTTCATTTAATCAATGGGAAGAAATGTGGGGTTTTAAATTCTCTATGCTTCATTTTCTTTTGTATTAACTGACAGCTGCACTAATTAAAAAAGCCCAGTGATAGAAAACAGATCAACTGTGCCCATGGCCAAGAAACTATGTATTTATGTGCAACACAGATATATTTTTAATCTATCTTTGTTAAACTATTATGAAAAATGTACTAATGAAATCAGTGATTGGAAAATACGTTTCATATAATCATTGCAGTTGGAAGGGACCCCTGGAAGTCATCTAGGCCAACCCCCTGTGCTCCAAGCAGGGTCAACTACTACCAGTGAGCTGACTTACTGCGAAGAGAGCAGCACATCAAACACCTGGAAACTTGGTCGAGGTGTATCTTTTTTTGGGGTTTTCTCCTTTTCTTTTCCATAGCTTACCTTAGCGTTTTTTTAACTTCAAGTAAGAGAGCAATTTTCCCACAATCATTCTACTCAAAGAGAAAAAAATGAGTGGGGTTTCTGCAGTTTTGCTTAATAACAGACATGATTCTGTTCTTTCGCTTTTGCAGTAACTTACCTACTGGTTCCATGTTAGGTGTGTGTATAAGATCTTTCAGGATTGTGGCTCAAACAGGCACATCACCAGGCTAAATCAAAGTATCATTCGCTACCAGCTCCCCCTTTGGAATTAATTGATGTGAAAGAGCAAATGACTTGGAAATTAGCAGATTATTTTTGCCAACAATTCTGCAAGTCAGCTGGTGTTTGTACATGTTTTCTAGAACTATGGAAGTCTGCATAGTTATGCTTTACTCATAGCATGTCAAATACAGCGACCACTCATGAGTAAAGATTAATTAAGTACTCAAAATCAGCCACACCAGCAAGATTTTTTTCAACAAATCTGATTCTAGATGTGATGCGCCAACTAAAAGCAGTTGTAGGCACTAATGAGGGAGTTCTGCCAAAACAGTTACCTGGGCTTAAATGAAGAAACAATTACTGGACTCCAAATCAAACTGTAGGTAACCAAGAAGCTTGATGCTGTATAGTTATGTGATGAAACTTAAGCTGATCCCAAAAACACATCCTGTGAGCCATAGCTTTGCTTTCTCAGACAGCACTGCTTGGCTGCCAAGGCTGCTCCGTTGGATTTCTCTCAGAGGTTGCAATAGAATTATGTTTCTCCCCTCGAGCTTCACAGGGGGAAGGAAAAATGATCTTTTACAGCTGCCTGAAAATACCATATATTCCACAAAAGCACCTGAACTCCCTGCAGGTCTAACCACAGACTTTAACTTGAAAAGGGCAGACTAGTATCAGTTGATCCTAAGTTAAACCTGTCTCTTTTATTATTTTTTATATACAATAAGGATGTAATCCTGCAGGACACACTCTGTGAGGGTTGTACTAAAGTAAGGACTGAAAGAGTCAGAGCTGCAGCAAACAACAAGTCGGTTTTGCTCTCAGGCGTTGATACAAAAAAAGCACATATTTCAGGTGGTCTGGTTTATATAAATAGACTCCAGAGAGGCTTAGACTTCATTCTTCAGAAGCATAAAAGAAAGGAAAATATAGCCCATGAATTTTGATGTACTAAAACACAGAGATGCATATTGCATTGTTTCAGCAATATAATTACTTGGCATTTAGCAAAACTTACAAAACTGCTACTACAGATGATAGCAAATCTAAACATTTTGAGTGTTAAACCCTGTTTCTGTTTACATCTAGGCAACTTTATCAACTTTAGTCCAAGTTCAGTATAGTTGCATGGATAAAATAGAAAGCAGAATTTATCTTTTAGCTTTCTTGCAGAAAGGGTTTTTATGGCTTATAGCATAGAAAATTCATGAGAGCATGACTGAAGCTGAACATCTAATAGTAAATATCTTTATTGTACTACTGTACATTAACTTTTAATGCAGTGCCTGCCCCCATGATCAGTGGCAGCAGACTTCTCCTCACCTGGTTCACCACAAGCAAGCCCAGGAAGTCATGAGACAACATGCCCAAGGGTTGCAGAACAGTGCCTCTGATCAAGAGAAACTCTCTGTGTCTACTCAGAAAGCAGTAAAAATAAATGTTTAATCTTGAGTGGTGGGGATATATTTTAACTGTTGAATAAAATAAACATTCAGAAAAACATTTAACAGCAGAGATAACTGGCAATTGTAACTATTTGCTACAGGGTGACCTTGCTTTGCCTGAGTAAGGACTGCACTGCCAGGCCAAATACTTTGAAGATGCAATGGGCTATCCCAGTGTGTTCAGCTGCTCTGCTCCAATTACAGTACTTCTGATTTATAGCAGCAATAGGACTGACTCTGAGCTTCAGTTCTTTTGGCTTTTGCTTAGAACAGAAGTTGGGCCTAATCTGGCATTCCTTTTGTACCTAAACTCTCTCGAGCCTTATCAGGCATTCAGAATTCTGACTAATGTCTGTGAGAGTTATTGTTACAAAGGAATAAAGGACAGAGCCAGTTGTAAGAAAAGCTGCACCTTAGAAAAAATACCCAGTAGTTTCCTCCACCCATTTTTAAGGGAAACACAATTTTCAAAAGCAGGATTTTAATGTCTTTATCTAGGGCCCCAAATCTCCATTTCTTCTGGCTCCCAAAACTCCACATGAATGTTAGTTTTGCTTGAATAAGGCCTGCAAGATCCATCCCCAAATCTTGCTCCTTGTTAAATTGAATGGAAATTCTGCAAGTGACTTTAGTGGGATCAGAATAGACCCTTCAGCCACTAGTATGTTGCCCAGGTATTTTAGCCACCTTTCCTACAATACAATATTGTCTAAATCTGTTTTCACTGACCTGTAAGACACTACAGATTGTTGTTAAAGGAAAAGGTAGAACACAACAGGAAATAATGTTGCTTTGGGAATTTTACCATTAGTAAGGTTCTTTCCCCTTACATTTCTTTTAAGATCAAAGATCAAACTAAAATGATTAAGTACACAGTCAAGTAACTTTAAACCTACAGATCAAAATTATTCTCAAAATGTCCAAATACTTAAAAATATGCACTCAAGTTTATCTCTAAAAAGCCTTTTTCCAACAAACTTAAGCTGATATCTAATAGTCTAAAATGCAGAGCTGTACTTTATCCTATTGTTTGTCCACGGGCAACGTATGGGGCCACAATGTATTGAAATTATAATCCTTGCTTTCTAAAGAGAAATTGTTCTGTGTAATAATTTCTGAGGTGTGGTTTAAATTCCTGTCCTCCTCTAAGCAATTTCAGAAGTCATCTAAAATTATAATCAAACATGCTCAAACATATTTGTGGGCATAAAAACATGGTGTGATCATGGTCAGCAAACACTGGATAGAAGGTCAAACCGAACACTTCCTAACAGGTCAAGAGTTAAAAAAAAAATGATAGAAAGATGAACCTCAAAAATCTATTACAGGGGTTACCTACACTTTGCCCAGTCGAGGACCACATTGGCAATTTGCCATGAGCAGAAAGGCTTCATTAAGTCATGTTATATGGAAGAGACTGAGTCTCTTTTAATATGGCAAGTTGGTCCGTAGAGATGACAGGTGCCAATAGGCAATATGCCACCCTGATGTTTGCCATAGGGCTACGTAAGATCTAAGAGGAAGAAAGTAAGTCATCGCTTCCGCTCATGTAGAGCTTATGTGAAAAAGAGTGGAAGTGAAGGGAAGGAAAGGAGGGAGATGACGGCCAGGTACATGGGCACTAGGGATAATAACATTTTCCTCAGTTGAAAGTCAACCTCAGGGCACATGACCAGCTACCATCACCACCTGTTACCTGTGCAGGCCTCCCCTATGGCTGCCCTTGGGAGATCTGCCGTGGAAATGAAGAAAAGTGGGATTGGTCCCCTGACCCACAGGCTGCGCTTCGGCCACCCCTGACCTATTAGAAAATGTTGATATTTTTCCCCACTACAACTCACAGAGTGCAAAAACAGCAAGCGTCAAAGTTTGAAACCCAGGCCTTCCCACCCACGCTAGGCCTGGCCTCCCCAGGCAGCTCCCCTGCCCGCTCTGCCTTCCATCACCTGCTCCTCTGAGCAGAGGCAACCGTACTACACGGCCAAGTCGTCTGACCTGGCTCTGCAGCTGCTCGACTTACTGGCCCTGCTCAAGCGCCGTGCGTCTACGAGCAGCGGTGGCTCATGCATCTCCACGGTGGTGCAGGCAGCTGAGATAGGCCGTTCCTCTGACAGCTCCTCCTCACCCTCCACATCCCACTTGCTGCAGCTTGCCCCACTCAGGCTGGTGCTGCTGCCGCTGTTGGCCACAGCGACAGGCGGTGCGACTGGGGGTGGGAGCAGCTGCTCCAGTGGCTCTTCCTGCTCGGGAAGCGGATGCTGGACACTGCTGGGGGTAGAGGAGGCTGCCGAGCTGGAGAGCACCTTCCCCTGCTGCTCAGCTGCCATGTTGACCCAGTTCTGCTCGGCCACCAGGGCATGTCTGTTGCTGTTGAAGTAGTTGATGACAGCTGGCGTGGGCGTGGGGACAGGGGTCGGCATGGTGACAGGAGTGGAGATGGGCGTGGGACTCACAGCACGATGTCTCTCCTCGGGAACCGGTGGAGCAACAGGGTAGCTGGCCATGGAGGTTGTGTTGGAGGGGGGCCTTGGTCTTGGAGCAGCTGCAGCATAGTATGATGCCATGGTCACTGGGGCCAGCAGTGGTGTGACAGCACGGGTGTCAGGCAGAACAGGCGGGGGTGCAGCAGTTGTTACCACCATGGGTGGTGCTGGTGGTGGCAGGGCAACAGGTTTGGACTCCCCTGATACCATGACTGGTGTCATTGTGGCGACAGGCATCTCAAGGCTGTACCTGCTTGTCATGCCCTGCTTAAGCTTCTTCCACCCCAAGTGATACATCTCAAGCATGTTCAGCAGCAGCGAGACAGAGGCCACCACCAACATGAAGATGATGAAGATGGTCTTCTCAGTTGGCCTTGAGATGAAGCAGTCCACAGTGTGTGGGCAAGGTGAGCGGCTGCACTGGTAAACTGGCTTTAGCTCGAAGCCATATAGGAAGTACTGGCCCACAATGAAGCCCACCTCAAACAGTGTCTTGAAAATGATGTTGAAGACATAGGTACGGAGCAGGGCACCCCCCATACGGATTCTACCACGCCCATCACGGATTGGGAGTTTCTCCTTCCCCTTTTTGCCAAGAGGATCCTTGACGTTATTGCTGCCTCCTCCACTACCACTGCCAGACGATGCTGCTCCTGGGTAGTTGCTGTCTTTGACGCTTCCTTTCTTTTTCAGCTCTTCCTTCTCTTTCCTCTTCTCCTCCATGCGTACAATGTGCAGCACGTGGCCCAAGTAGATGAGGGTTGGAGTGGAGACAAAAATGATCTGCAGCACCCAGAAGCGGATGTGAGAAATGGGGAAGGCTTTGTCATAGCAAACATTTTCACAACCAGGCTGTTGAGTGTTGCATGTAAAGTCTGACTGCTCGTCTCCCCAGACCTCCTCAGCAGCAGCCCCCAGCACCAGTATCCTGAAGATAAACAGTACCGTCAGCCAAACCTTGCCAATAACCGTGGAGTGCTCCTGTGCATTCTCTAACAGTCTCCCCAGAAAGCTCCAGTCACCCATTGTTTCAGATTTCTAACCTACAATAAGAACATTAGAGCAATGTTAAAAAAATCTTTTAATTACACAATGCCAGAGCAGAACAGATTGATCCTCAACAAATGACATTTCTTAAGTGCGCTTCCTTTTGCAGAATATTGCATGCCTACATAACCCTGTGACCATGCGGCCATGGGTTTTGGTGAGCACAGAAGTGGGATGTTTAGTGCTTTCACCGAGCCCATACAGGTTTAAGTCTCTATGCAAAAATGACAGGCAAGAACAATACATACCAGAATTTCTACAAGATTTAAGTATTTAAAAACCATGATTTCTCAGTTTCCTCCACTTGAAGTGCCTCTAAGTGTTCTTGTCTATTTTTAGAAAAGAACAGATGGAAATCAGTTCAATTAAACAGAATATTCCCAGTATTAATGTGACTGGACTTGTATCAGAATGTGATACAAAGTTTGCCTAACTCTGATCATTTTAGTGTTATCAGGACTTATCTATTCCAGCATTCAGGAGGTTAGTAATGTCCCAGGTCTCTGCTATTTTCATGCTGTACAAAAACAAAAAAATAATTACTCAAAACTTATGGAATTTACAGTTTAATTTTGGTATGTGCACACCAACAAGCAGCATGTTCTCAAAGCCTGCTCATGTTTGAGTTTATTTCTAAAAAGACACTTATTTTAATCACTTGAAATATTGGGAAGAATTAGAAATTCTGAGAGGAATGGTGAAAAGGCTTCTTTGCCATTTCCCCCACTGTCCTGCCAGTTGGTGCTACTGAACCACACATACTGCAAGACTGTTTTTAAAAAAAGCAAAAAACTCATGGGCACTTCAGCAACTGTGCAGAGATTTTCTTGGAAAAATAAATTATATCCTATGACCTTACTTCTATGATAAACAACTGCTATACATTCTCAGCAATTTCCACCAATTCATGTATGATGGGCTTTCCACGCTGAATTCTAGGCGGTGACAGAACTTCTGATTTGGAAAGGCTTAAAGTACAAGATTTTTTTTAAGATCAGATTCCTCACAAGCTCCCTTCAATTGAGAAACAAGCTATTATCTTCTGGTATCACTTCTGTTATCCTTGGCCTGTTCCTAATTGGAAAATATGTAAAAATATTGGAATATATGTAAGAAGTACATTTAATTTTCCTAATCAACACACTTCTATATTTTAGACGTCAACCTTCAACTGAAAACAAAGTACAAAATTTTACTTTCAACTAACTTCAATACTTTCAGAAATACTTAGATTATAATTATAATTTGGATATAAAATCTGCATGCAAAAAACCACTACCAGAAAAGACTGATTATCCTCTTGTTTAATAATCTCAGAATATTTTATAAATACAGCTGAACTACATTTTACCCTTTCTATTTTTTATACTTATAATTCTTGTCCAAATACCCACCTATCTTACAATTCCCAAGAAGAAAAGGAGTTCATCATTACAGGTAGGAATTTACAACTGAGAAAATGTACTGTTCTCGATATTATATTTACTATGATTTCCAACAATGGTGTCACTGTTTTTCCAGAGGAAGCAAAGTCTGTACTGAACTTCTTTCAGGCTTTTAGTTAAGGAAATTAAAGAAATTAAAGTTATTTCAGTTACTTTTTTATAACTTGATTTTACTATAAGGGAATAAAATACCTGTAACTGCAGAATAGTATACTTTCCCAGAAAAAGCAAAAACACACCCGCTAATATTTTGCTTTTTTGTAATTTCTACAATACTGATTCACTTTTTATCCCCACAAACTTAATTCAACAAAAACTCCCCCTAAAAAAATCTTTTATATTCTACAAAAACACATTCCCTTTAATATAATTGAATTATTTTTCCAGCATAGCATGATAAACTGCAAGTGATAATATTAGCAATGACATACTGAATTTGTGTAGTCCCTGGTCATAAAACAATTTTAATCATTTTTTTGAAATATATTTACTTTTCTTTTAAAAGGTATATTTTTTCCCCTCTTAAAATAGTGACCCAAAACTGTATAAATTTTGTTAGATACTTTATTTTTATAAACTTAGTTTAATAGGTTTATATGACTTTAAAATTTAATCCTCAATCTTAACTTTATGAGGTTTACAATATTTTGGATGGTGAAATAATTTTAACCTTGAGAAGTACTAATTTTTCAGGGAATAATGAATAATTATATTGTAAATAATTTTGTAGCTTTTTTACTTGAAACCATTTGACGATATATTCCATTTACTTTTATCTTTGGACAGAACTAAACTGCTGTTTGGGAATGTTCTCATTTTGAGTAGTAAAGTTTGTTATGTAGGAACAGCAAAATTAATAATGTGATATTTGATGGATTAAAGAAGTTTAGCATAACCCTAAATCCAGTACTTAATTTCCCTGCTGTCCTTTGCATTATTCTGTGCCTCTCAGTTCAGTTATCTTTGCCTCACTCTTTGTTTTCTATCCAGATCAAGCAAAATAGGCAGCTCAGATAATAAGCAGTCAAAGTTACAGTTTGTTCTTTGTCACTAGTATTTGTAATAGAAAGTGTATTAATCAGCAAAACTGAGCACATTAAATCTTCTGTAATTCATTAATTATGGCCCCTTTTCAGCACGGCTGCCACCACCCTTGCTTCCAACAGCACAGAGGCCACACACTGCTCTTCATAAAGACACACATTCCCTTCTATTGTTTCAAAAAATAAAGTCAATCTGCCCTCATGAAAAATTATAATCCCTGCACTGTAAGGTGAACAGAGGTAGCAATCTTTTTTTTCCCCCCTCTAGGCACACTGTAGTGTATCTCTTACTGAGAGCAATAGGCTATGTTGACTTCAATAAAAGTAGGATTTCTTTGTGCTTTTCTGAAGAATTATCTAGTGATTAGTGGAAAAAGAAAAGTAACAATTTGCATAAAGTAAAGGAAAGATGACAAATAATGCCATCTAATTTATCCTCAATCATTCACCATTTGCTAATACTACAGATGATTTTTTTTTCTTTTTAGTACAGGCCAGCAATGCCCAGGCTGAGATAATTCAGGACACCAAAGACATGACACAATGCATTTCTCAAAGGATACACTTAAAAAAGCTATTCCAATGCTTACATTAATTAAAAGATTTATTTCTGTATATCAGAGTCTAAAAATTCATCCTGTACACAAAAAAAAGTGTTTAAACGGTGAGCAGATACTTCACAGCATCTTAACCATACACAGATGAAAACCTCAGTGTTCCTCTTAGTATGAACTGCAGCAATCATTGCCTTCACTACAAATGTGCATTACCCATAATACATAAATATGGGAAGCACATAATTTCCAAGGGCAATGGAAAGATACGTATCTCCACTGGCTGGAGGGTTCTCAGAAATCCCGGTCCCATATCTTTCTTCAATGTCAATATATTCTCCAGTGAGTAATTCTTAAAGCCAACATAACTAATCCAAAAATCACATCAACAATTTCAAAGGGGTGCCATGGTACAAATAATGATTAAATGATATAAAACAAACCAAAAGACTCACAGAGCTCACAGAATAATTGAATTGTCACCATTAAGTTCAACAATAATATACCTAAATCTCAATTTGAACAGCCACAACTCAATATTTTAACTGAGAACAATCCCAAGTTGCTTTTGTAGTATTACATAAACTTCAGCTGCACAGTGCTACTTTCAGCACTGCTGAAATACAGAGCTAGGCAACTGTTAAGCCCTAATCTTACATATAGATTGTGAAGGGAGACATTTTTTTCTTTCTGTGCTTGGAAAAAATGCAGATTAAGAAATGAAACGTCTTTATCTGTATTTCATGATATTCATGCAGAAATACCCACCAGGGAATGACAGAGAATGTGTCTCAGAAAGCAATCCAATTCAATGGTCTGAAAAGCAAGGACTTCACGAACCTTGGGATCATTTAATAAGAACTGGAAATCATATATTGTTCGAGTCAGTTAGAAAATAATTCCTCTGAGACAAATAAAAACTGGCATGGCATTCTGTTTAAGAATCAATGTTGTGCCATTAATTACTAAGTTTAGTACATGCAGAAATACACTTTGTGGATGGTGTGTGTGTGTGTTTGCATGCGTGTGACAAAGAAAATGAGCAAGAGAGAGAATAAATTTTAAAAGCTGTGATGTCATATAAATCCCTCTACAGTACAGAAATAATTATCATCTGTCATCTATAAACTTGCCAGTTATTATTTCTTTTCTGGTGACGTCACCAAAGAGTTTCATCACTATGTATCAAGTGTGTGAAATATGATATTTTAACTATTTATAATTTTCACAGAGTAGCTTTATTTATAATTTTACTCGTGCATGTATATGTTTATGTATTTATATACACATACGCACACATACACACACATAAATAACTAAACAGCTATGTTACAGACATTACCAGATTACGACACCTGGTGTATTTATGCTTTTATTATACTGGTATATCTAAAAAATGTCCCCTAGCAATTATTTAGAAACCTAACCTGTCCTTGGCTGAATACAATTTCTTAAATTCAGTCCACATTTTCTTTCATTTCTTGTGACAGTCTAAAATCTTGGGATTTAGGTTTTTATCTTCAAAGTTACCTAGATTTTACAAACCAGTCTGAGAAAAAAATGTTGTTAAAAGAGAAAATAACTTGCAATATTGCTTTTGGTTTTACTCTAAACAATCAGGAATCTCCATTACTACCAGAATTTTAACTCTGCTAATTTAAATCCAATAAAAGTAGTCACCCTGCACAAAGTCTATAGTGTGACCATGTAATACCAGACTAACTGGCAGATATGGAGGGATGGAATAATCTACTATAACTTCCAGTGGAACTTATGGTATTTGGTCAGGTACATTTACATATATGAAACACAATGGTTAAGGCTTCATAATTTGTTTTATAAACTTCTTTAAATGAGGACTTGAAAAATATCTTTCTTCTTGCTCACAGTGACATACTTTCAGACACATCTATTATGTTTACTGTATTTTAAACACTTGTAAAAAATAATCTCCTAGCCGATCTTGTTATTACCTTAAACTTCCTTTACTGCTATGGAGCCTCTTCATTAAATCCCAGGCAAAGCTTCTCTTGACTTCTTCTTGACTTCACTTGACCTCTGAGCGAGTTTGGCCTGAGTAAAGGAAAAGCGCAACGAGCGCAGGGTTGAGCCCAGGAGAGCTACACCCCACCTGTTAAACTCCTCTGTTCCCTGGCGTAACAAACCCTTGCTCTGATTCACTACTTCCAGGAGAAAAACAGGAACAAAAAGTAACCCCTTTTCTCCCCCAGAATACTCAAATGCCATCTAAGAGCTCTGTGTTGGAATTAAAAGACAGTGACTTACCAATAAAACACTGAAAGGTGTGAAGGGTGTGGAGCTACCAGGGGACTACGGAATAGCCATCCAACATGAGGGCAACAGCTCTTCCATCCCCAGTGAGTGAAGCATGAATGGGACAGATCTGTCAGGTGCCCACACACAATCAGCCACACAGATCTAAAAACTGCACAGTAAGGAGTGTCCCGCCCCCGCCACAGATATACAAAGGAAAGACGAGCCTTTCTGGCGTTCAGAGACTCAAGACCCTTCTTCATTGCAGAGCAGCAGTTACCCCAACACACAGGTATCAGTCTGAGGGGACTTCAGGCAAGTTACAGTAACTGCAAGGAAGACAGTGCTATACACCCTGTTCAAACTTCTGAAAGCACATTTTTGTCCTACGGAAACCATTAAATCTTTTTCTAGTTTAATTCTAAAATGCTCCGGTGGGATTTTCCCTTTAAATTTCCCTTAAAGGGAAACTCTAGCAGGTCTGGCTCCTCAGTTCAATTCCTTCTTCGTATGTATGTCAGTGTCTTAAAGACCTAACACACACTCTGGATTCCTAATAACATCCTAGGCTTATGCGATTTCTTCAGCATGTCAGGGATGAACACAAATACTTTCCTGATACTCTTTTTACCTACAGGGGAAAAAAAAAAGGAACAAAAAACCAAAAGACAACAAAACAAAGGAAACAATTTTTCTTGCTTATAACATTGGCAAACTTTTGCTCAATCAAGCTATAAATATCTTCCAAAGAATATTTATTAATCTCAAACAGTTTGCATCCCTTGTGAGTGCTAAGTGAACAAGTGAGTAACTGGCATGTTTTTGGTAACTCTCAGACCAAAGATGCGACCAGAGTGAGGTTAAAAGCCTGGTCAATGCAGGGAGGCCACCCAGCTACTTTCTCTACTCTCAGAAGAAAGTGTTTGTAAGGGCAGGGTAACTCAGAGTTCACCTCAAGAAACCCCAGAACCATCTTGGGTTACACTCATGAGCTCCATCATTCTGTGTGACACCACTTGCAAGGGTGAAAGCAATTCTGGTTCTGCTTTATGAGTTAAGTTCACTCCGAGTGTAAAACTGGCTTGAAATGCACATCAATGTTCAAATGTTAGTGGTTACCCTTAAGGAAGAAATTGTATGTACACTTCGGTGGGCGATGGCCACAACGATATCGGATACAAATGATATTTAGTGCTTTTCTGAAGTATTTTGTAAGGTTTGGACACTTTTCCCTGCCAGGAAAGGTCAATTATCAGTCCCATCTGCGAGCACCGCTGCCTGCAGACGGTTCCCTCGGCGAGGCAGGAACAGCGGACACCCAGAGCAGGGTCCCTCGGGCAAGTATTTAAGGCAGTAAGGCCCCTTCTACTAGCCCTCCTCAGCACGATGCGCACACCTCGGCCTCGCCCTGCCCTTCCCTGGCGCCCGGCCGAGGGGCACGGCAGAGGCCCCAGGCCGGCCCCCGCCCAGCCTCCAGCTCTGCCCGCGGCCGCGTCCCCTCCGGCGGAGCCCCCCTCCCCTGAGAGTCCCGTCTGCCGAGCGGCACAGCCCAGGGTCGCTCTACTTACGCTTTGCGGGAGCAAGGCTATTTTAAGTAGCAAAAGCTTAACTCGTTCCGAAGAGTCCAGACAGTATTGGCGCATAGCTCATTTAATTGGAAGGGGGTGGGGGAGGAAGGGGGGGCAGAAGCCCCCAGGCTTTCCTCGGGCGATGGAAAAAAGCGGCGGAGGGGGGTGCAGGGACGGGTCGCGCCGGGAGGCCGGTGCCCAGCGCCCTACCTGCTGCCTCGGCTGGCAACGCGCCCCCCGGGCGGCCGGCTGCCCACAGCCCGCCTGCGGCAGGGAAGCTCTGCCGGCGTCCCCTGGAGGGAATGGGCACCCGTCCCTCCCTCTCTCTCCTCCCCTTGCCCGCCTCCCACGGGCGGCGGGCAGAGCCGCCGGCTTCACACGCAGCCCGTTCCGAGGGGCTGCGGGCCGGGCCGGTAGCCCCGTCTCCTCACCCGGGAGGCTCCGAGCGGAGAGGCCGGGGCGTTTGCCCTTCTCTCCCTGGCTTTTAAGACGTTGTCACTGTGCAGACAATCCATCCTGCTTCGCGGGCCAGGGTGGGATTTCCTAAGAAATAAACAGTTTCTTCCTCCGAGAGGATGAAAGCCTAAGAAACCCCTCCCGCCCCGCTGGGACTGCCGCCCGCCCCACAGGGTTCTGTTCGAAGGCAGCGCGGCGGCCCCCGCCTCCTCCTCCTCCCCCTCAGGAACGGCGGTCCCGGGGCACGGCTGCCGGCACCGCCTGCTGCAGCCTGTCGGCCGTGGAAGAAGGCTCCTGGCCCCGGTAGCCCCCAGTACAGCGCGGGGTTGCCATGAGGAAAACGCGCGTCCCGCCGGTGTCCGACGGCCGGCCCGCCCGCTCCCTCACGGGGCGGAGCAGCGCCGCCCGCTGGCGGCCGCGCGCCCCGACCGTTGGCGGGCGGGTTAACGGCTCACGGAGAGCCGGCCGGCCTCGGCGGAGGGGTGCTGCTGTGCGGCTTCCTTAACGTCCGTAAATCCTAAAGGACAGACTCCCACCTTCATCCATGAGGTATTAGATGTGCAATACTAAATAATTAGCACTTATAATACTAAAGAACAAATATTGGTCCCGATAGCAATATAAAATATACAAGGATTATACTCAGCCAATGCTACCAGCAGGGAGCTGTGCTCTCCCAGCAGCGGCCAGCCAATGTGGGACACTGCGAGCGCAAGGGCTTCAGGAGGAAGGGAAGGCCTCAGGGGTCCGGCACCAGGGCAAGACGTTCTCAGCATCGCAGCCATCATGGAAGAGAGAAAGCTAGACATCAGACTTTCTAATTTACATTGAATGTGACCTTCAAGGTATGAAATAATCCTGTTGGCCAGCTTGGGTCAAGTGCCCGGATCTGACTCCTTCTCATCCTCGCACCTGGCAAGGCTTGAAAATACTGAGACCTTGAAGCTTACATACCATAGCTGGCTATAAAGTAAATATTTTCACAAATTCAGACACCAGAGTCTTCTAAAAATGCGGTTTTCCAAAGCATTAGAAGAGACCTTACCAAAAAGTAAAATCACTGAATGATAAGTTAGTCCTGTGTTGCTCAAACCAGGAAACACAGAAAGGAGGTCGTTTTTCCTGAGAGAAGGTAAACTTTGCTGCCTGCATGTCCTGCATAAAACCCAAGGGCCTGGCAGCCCCACCAACCTGGGTGCTTCACAGGCAGAGGCTGCTGCCCTTCGGTCAAGACAAATCCTTTGGTTTTCAGAGCGAAGGCAGCATTGAATGCATCAACTCCTTGCATTATTTCAAGACACTTGTCAAGTTTTATAAATGACAAGCCTGAGTCTTCAAAGTTTGAGAGCCTATACCTAGGACTGGGCCTATATTAGGAAAAGAAGACATTATGAATAGTTTTTTTTGAAAGTTTTATTTCCACACACTTTCCTCAATCAAGATTAGCTGTCAAGCTGTTGCGCACAGACCATTTGAAAAAATAGATTAGTGGCAACTATTTTCAAAATGATGATTTAAAGGTGGCTTTTGATATTTTCAGCATCAGTACTCAAAAATATTACCATCACGTATATTTTGGTTGGGCTTTTGTGTGTTCTTTGGTAACACTAAAAAGAAAGGACAGCATTAGACAGAATGACTTAAGCTAGCACGACGACTTGGTCAATACTTGGTCCAGTCCTGTTCAACATATTCATCAGT
>KZ506119.1:309858-327992 GCA_002844005.1 Limosa lapponica baueri
CGAGTCCCCCCACTCTGGTGGCACCTAGCCCAGGATCCAGATGGATCCATGGAGGCTTCCAGCTGATTTAATTAGTTTGTTGTTCCCTGGTTTGATGTAATAAGTTCATTGTTCCCCAGTTCAACTTAATTGAGTCATTGTTATCCGATTTAACTGACTGATTGCTGCCTGACTTGATTTAATTAATTGCCGCCTGACTTGCTGAATAAGCAAGGTCCTGCTGCCTACTGCCAGCACGGCTCATGGCTCCTAACCCATGTTGTCTACCTCTGCTCCTTCCCCTGTACCAACCTGCTCTTCTCCTGGGACCTGCTCTCTGGTCCTCTGTTCCCTTCCTGCTTTTCTGTTCTGTTCCTGTAGCTCTTCCCCAACCCAAGAAGCTTCTCTCTCTAATCCTCCTCTTCCTTCTTCTCTGCTTTCCCCTGTCTTTAGCCCTGGGCCTGCCTTCAGCTTTCCTCCCAGAGCTGTCACCACTGCATCCCACGGTAACCCAACCTGCTGTGATTCCTCTAAAGCTGCCCCTGAGCTCCCTCAAAGGCATTGCATTTCACTTGCTTCATGTGTCCCAGATTGCCCTTCCTGCAGTGGGATTTTTTCATCCTGTTCTGCCTAAAAATCCTGTGCAGGCAGCAGTGCTTGTCTGGTGCTTTTCTTTTTCCTTCACTTCCACTACTTGCCTGTACCCGGTTTTCGCATCCTTTAAGGTGTCATCCAGAAGCCTCTCGCCTTGTTGCATGGTACATGGCATCATCTTTCTTCCTTCCCTGCCCTGGACCCATTCGATTCCTTTGAGATTTCTGTGTTCACTATAAGGATTCTCTGATTGCTCCTTAGCTCATACTCTAACCTTTTGTTTTCACCTAAAATGACCTGATGATGGTTCAGGTTTCTTGCTGGCTCTCTACTCTTTGGCTCTCACTTCATTCCCCAATCTCCCCGGATCTCTTCGGCTTATCTCTCTGCATGCCCCTTTGTCTTGATTCAGCAGAAAAATGAGGTCTAAGTATATCTTGCCCTCTTTTCTCTGCTGTTCTGCTCCACTAGCCATCTGGTGTCAATGCTAGGAGTAGACCCGCACTTCTGCAAGTAGAGAATTACTGTTTTTCAAAGTAGGTGTGTCAGTTTGTAAGTCTGCATTTATGTTAACGATCAGCATGGGCCCTTGGCCACTTCAGTTCGGTGCGTACCGGTGGAGTCAGCTCTACCTGTGCTGTCAGTCCAGTATGTACAACATCTTGTGTGAGTGTATACCCCTCCTGCCTTTGCATTCACTGGGCCCTGTTGGCCACGTCATTCTTTCTGGCCCATCCTTACTCTCGTATTTACCCATTTTTTCTTTTTCTTGTATTGTCAAGTGCCTTGAAAGAAAGTCCAGGAAGGATTGCTTGTCTGTCCAGAGTAATGCCCATCAGTCAGTGGCCATCTGACAGCTGGCTTTTGTATTCCTGGGAACAGCTTCAGGGTGTGTTGCCCCTCCTTCCTCTGGTTCTCTCTTTTCACTAGTGTGTCAATATTTTCTCGAAGAGAGGATCTCATTGTCTACAAAGACACCTCTCTCTTCCCCTCCGGCCTTTAAGGGATCTTTACTCATCCTACGCTGCATGGCTGATGCTTTTCAATTTCACTTCCAGTGAATTATCCTGTTCCTGGATTGCTTTTCATGCATGTAGAAGCCATTGTATTCCTAGGACATTTTTGGTCAGCCCCCTCTGGTTTTCAAATGCCAGACTCCATTGATTTTGAATACCTAAGAACCTTGGAAGATGCTTTGGGAGATCCGGGTCTTTGAGTTTTTTAAAATCAACCACACAAGTTTTATTTTCACCAAAAACTGTGTTTCCTTCAGCTGTGAATTCATTTAAGTTCGCTTCTTTTTCTTACAGGCTCCTGAACCTGAGTGCAATTCTCTAAGGGAGACGCAGTATGGTAGGCAGGGCAGAATACAGAGCTCTGTGTACCTCAGTTAATGCGACATACTCATATTTCTGCTGCTCTGACATATGTTCTCTCCCCTATATGTGACACCCTTTGAATTAATCTTTGCAGGTCCTCCTGTTGTTGGCTTGAGCTCATTTGCTTGATTTACAAAGGCCACCTGACGTTACAGATGATACAGGTACTGGCAATCCCATTCACTTTACTAGTATATGAGAGTATGACACTCAGCCCCGTTCTTATGACAGCTGGTGCCAAACCTCTCATAAAATGTTATGAGAACAGGACTGGGCCACAGACTCTTCATGCCATTCTCCATTATGGTAATTAAAATAACATTAAAATTAGCTCGAGATTTAGCAGGTGTCAGACTCTTCTTGACATCTTCCATCTTCTGCATTTGGTAAGGCATCTTTCCGATCGTGGTTCCATTCACTGAGTTGGTACATGCAAAATATGGATGCTCGAGGCTTTTCATAGTGTAAAGCAGACGATAAGAAAGAGAGAAATGGAGAGAGCTGCCCTTCAATCTACAACCAGCCTTTCCATTTGTATTTGCAAAGCACCCCCGGTGGCAAGAACAATAGCTACATAGATGGTTAACATAAAAAGTTTTTATGGCCTTAATGGCCTTCACACCTTTTTATCGGTGTGAAGTATTTTGTCCTTTTCTGAAGTGTTAATGGCAGCCTAAAGTTGTTCCCTTTTTCAGCCCTACCCTGCACTTTAGAGACTTCTGCAGTTTGGGGAAACACTGATATCAGGCACTTTGCACTTCCCTCAGAAATTGCAAATGAAGCTAAATCTGTGCAAGTCACTTCACTGCGGGCTTATCAGAGGTTTTCATTGGTATCACTGCATTGATGTAATTATCGTGGTGTCAATATGCTCTAATAAAGAGAAGGACAGAGATTAAAAAACCAGAAGTTTTATGGTATTATTTATGCCAATGGTTTTATCTCAAATTGAGGAACAAACAAAAAATCGGTTGTAACCATTTTGATGCACTGGCATGCAGGGAAGAATTGGCTGCTGGATGGGGACATGGGTCTTCGCGTTCACATGGATGGTGTGTAGCTCAGAGAGGTCACCCTGTCACCTGGAACGGTTGTGCCATCTTCCACAGTGTGCAGGCACAGTACCTGGACCATGGGGCTCTGTGTCCCTGCATGGTGCTTTGTGAGATGCTCATCATGATGCAGTTGTGAAAGGCAGTACTGGTTACGCACTGGGAGGTAGCTGAGGTCTTTTTTACCCACATAAGAAAACCTGAAGACTTTTCTCTCTTCCTCTCTCTTCATCCTGTAGTTTTCCCTCCTTTCCATTTCAGATTACAAGACTGTGGTGAAGGACAAGACATTTCTCTGGATAGCCCATCAGGGAATCAGGATCTCTGGGTGGGTGTGTGACTTCACCCCATGTCTCCAGAGCTGTGGGAGCTCCTCTCATGCTAAGCAGCGGCAACAGCAGCAGTTTTCACCAACAACTTCCTTTTCCACCGCAGCATCCTCCTGTCTTTCCTTAGTACACAGGACACCTACTAACATGACAGCCCTTAGTTAACATTAGTACAACGATCTGAAAAGGCCAAATCCTACAGACATTACCTTTGATACACAAACTAACAAAAAGCCTGGTTCCTCCTGTGCATACTAACAATACCATCCTCGAATGTCACCATGGTATGTTCAAGAGTTGAAAATTTTTCAGTTAAACCATGCTGATAATTATCTTCTCCAACTCTGGGCAGAGGTGGTTGAAAACCCCTAATTTGGAAAGTATTGTTATAGTCTTCTGAAAGAAGGCCAGCTTCCAAGGAGCAAGAGGGGCCTTGCTGGGGCCGTCTCATAGAGGCAACATTTTTGGGGGTTAGGTCAGGGGGTTCTATGTATGTCATAGAAAATTAAACTAGCTCAATAACACATTCCTTACACGTGCACACACACACATACCCTGCTAGTAAAAGCCAAGAAGTGAAATGCAGTCTATGCCTGGAAGAGCTGAGTGAATGCTTCTGGATATAGATAACAACAGTTTGGGCAAAGGGGTCTAACCAATTTGTATGTGCTCCATTTGACAGCCAGTCAGAGACATGAATTTAGGAAAGAGTACATAAATACAGAGCTATTTAAATACACAAACTGCCCGTTTTCCCCAGTGGCTCAGTCAGTCAGAGTAAATACGTATAACCCTCTAATTCAGCTACTTCACTTTCACAGCATCCAGGCATACCACAAAACTTGGTCCTTCTCTGAAGATTTGCCTTTATTTTCCTACCCCAACAATATTTGCTATTAAATGTTTACAGTGTTTTATGCAGCTGTGCAAAGAACAATGAACCATATTCTGCAGGATGGGGGCTCTATAAATTAACCTTTAAATGTGGGCTGATAAGGGCCTGCAGAATTTAGCCTTAGTGACACAATGTGTGCAGGAACTTATGAAATGCAAAAAAAGAGCCGAAATGAATTAGCAGCAAAGTTCCCGAGTGACTTAGCTCCTTCAAATGCTTTGCTCTAATTTTCCATGGCTTTGGATAGAAACAGCATGATTACACAGTGTCACTGCTGTATGTGTTTCAGCCGTGAAAGACCATGCTTTCTGTTGGCAAAAAGGATGATTACGGTTAGAGTGTACTTATGGACCTTTGACTTTGCCCTATCACTTGGTAACTGCAGCTGCATATTCACTTCCAGATGTATAATTAGTCATAAGAAAATAGTTTCAAATATAAGCTATTACATTGACATTTTCACTTTGTAAATGATCGTATCTAAGAAATGTCATTATTTAGCTTCCTATTGGAAGTTTCACAACCAATGTCAATCTTTAGAGCCACAGATGGCCATTTCCCTGATGTCCCTGGGGCTATGAGGGTCTGAGATGGATGTTTTCATACATCCACAAAATCATTCAAAGGAACCATTTGGATAAGTAGGTATTCACCTACTTATACGTTTGCAGAATCAAGCCCTAAATCAGTAAATGGCGTCAGTCTCAAGCCCATGTGACAGAAATGCATGAAGTCACCGCTGTCTTCATATGCCAAATATTCCTTAACATCTTTGGCCAGAGTGAAAAAATGGCTCCCTACTGGTGCAGAACGGAAACCTCAGCGGTAATTCACATTTTTTCTCATGAGTTAAAGGAAACATTCCCCATTCATTTGTTGCCCATTCCCAGACTTCCAGGATGAAAAAGGAGCAGGCTCTCCTGGAGCTTCCCAGCTCTCCCCAGACAGCTGGGCCAGGCCTCCTATGTTGTCTCTGTCTGAAGGAGTGCTGGGCTTCCAAAACATGGCAAGGGCTTTTGCCTTTGCTATTAAAAAAATAATAATTTCACATTCCATTCTTCCCTTACCTCCATTGCACCTTAGCAATGAAATGAGAGAGCAGGTAAGAACCTTTCAGGGAAGTGTTGCATTTCACTGTAAGGAAGTCCATGTGACTGAGTCTCCAGGAGGTCTCATGGCTCTTACACCCCTCCATCCTCTTTCTCTCTTCCTGCACATCTTGCTGCTTCTTGCTTGGGACGTGCCACTGCTCTTCATACCTTTTAGGCCAAGAACAAGAGTTTTTGCCTGTTCTCACAAGTATTTTGATTATCTAAGCAGCTCAACAAGCAGTGGCAAAATAATAATGGGTTTCCATGAGTTACTCCAAATGGATTGTGACTGAATTAATGATTTGCAGCAACCGAGTGCAAGATTTTGCTATGTCAGCTACTGGATTTGAACAGGAGCCATTCCCAGCACATGCTCACAGAAGCAACTCAAAAGTGAAATGCTTTAAGAAAACACTCCTTACGCAAGCTGAGTAAAGTGGACTCTGCAACACAGGTATGGGCTGAGCAGAAAGCTAGCAGCATTTTCCAGCTCAAGCACTGTTGTCCCCAGCCCCAACACTTGCCCAACTTTAGAAAGACTTAAGGTATGCAAATGGAGTGACTAAAGAAGGTCTTGAGAGACCTCCCCTCTTCCTCTCAGGAGAGAATGACTAAGTTGGGCTGCCAGGCCCTGCAGGAAGAGAAAGGAGGAAGGGATCTTCCCGGCTCTCATGCCTCTTCAATGATCCTCAGTCCCCATCAATCAAAGCCACTGAGATAATCTCTCCTCTGGTGCCAGGATCCCCAGGTGGATGGGCCAGGGTAGTCAAACCAGTCTTGTCAAAATAGTCCCAGTTAAAATCATAGCCTCTCTTTAGCTTGCTCAGGTGTAACTCATACTTTGTGGCCTGTATGAGACCTGACCTGAAGAGTTAAGAAATGACCGCCTCGCCCTGTAGGAGTTCATTACAGAAATCCCATGGGGTGTCCTCCATCCCCTGAAGCATGTGGGCCACTGGCAGAGAGAGGGTAGTGAGATCAGCCAGCAACTATTAGCATCTTTCTGGCCTGTCCACTGAGCTCATTAGTATTACCTAAGAGTTTTCATTCAGCCAACACTATTGATTTTCAGTGGCCAGTGAGTGCCTCTCATCTAACGCCTGACCGGTAGAAAGGGATCACACCTGGGGACAGCCCACCCCATCAAAAACCACCCGAGGCCGCAGCTGCTCCTAACTAACCTTGGGCTAACAAGCCAACACGCTCCCCTTGTCCCAGTACCCAGCCAGCCCTCTCCTGTCTTCTCCGCCAGCGTGGCTGAGCAGACGCCATCTGAGTGGGCAGAGGTTGGGCAATGCAGGATGGTCACACCCTCTGCTTTTCCTGGTTTCCTGATATTATTTTCCGGAGCAGCAGGAAGGCCTGTGGAGCACTGTGGCCTCTGAGGGATGCAATCTCCAATTTTTTCTACTGTTTTGGGTGCATGTCTGTGTGGTAATCTGCAATGTGGGGATTACAGATCTGACTCAGGTTGTGGGAAGACTTGTTGTCTCATGACACTTACAGGTCCCCATTGAGTCTGTGCTAGACATGTTTAGGTTACAGGAGAACATCTTTCTTTGTCATCCAGCAAACCGGTTTGCCTCCCAAGGAAGGACTCTTCCCATTTATCCCAGCCTACAGCCCAACAATGAATGGGCTCCTGCTTACTTTGCCCTGCCAGTCATTCCCTTTGTAGTATGCAGTGGCTAACATCTCTGTAACTCTGGCTCTCAGCAGTTTGCATGGTTGGAGATAACAGGGCATGGCCATGATGTCCTGATGTTGCAAACCTCCAGCCTCCCGGGTGTCCTCCCAGCACAGAGTCTTCCTGCCTTGTGAGGCGGCCCTTTAGAAACTGCCTCCTGCTTTACTTCCCTCACTCCATGCAGCAAAACTGTTTTCCTTCCACCACATTCAGGATCTCCCATGGCTGCAGGGGAGGAAAGATTTGCCTCTTAGCCATGAAACCAGGATTGCAGGTTTTTCTCCACCCAGTGAAAACAGAGCCAGGAAATTTGCTTTGGACTATTGAGTTCAGCTTCTCCATAGAAGATTTTCAGCCACTCATCTCACCCGGGATGGGAGAGATGGGCAAGAGGGGAGATGATCAACTGAATGGGGCCACAGGAGAGCCCCTGACATAAGACACGTGACAATATCCATATGAAAACCTAGTGAAAGGCAGATACAAAGACACGTTAGACTGTGCTCTGGTCATCTATGCAGTCTTCTGCCAGGAGGAAAGACTAGAAAAAAGGGAAGGGCAGGTATGAAATGGGATTGGCAACTATTGCCAACTTAACCAAAATGGACACTTAATAATGTGTAGAAGAAGTGACTCAGATTTGATGCTGTCTTTTAATTTAGGATCGATGCGTGTGTAGATTACATGGCACATTTTCAGGAGGAGTGTTCATAGAATATAGATGTTATTAGAGCAGGATAATTATTCATATTTGATGTCAAGCCAAAAGTCACATTACAGAAAGGTCTTAAATGCAAATTTAACAGAATAATTCAAATACAGAAATGAGAACTGGTGGATTGATCGTTGTGTAAATGGTGACTCACATTGAACTCAATCTGCTTCACTTTTGTGTGAGTTGCCTTAAATATAACAAAGCAAATCCTGTAACAGTAGTTGTTTTCAACTAGAGCAGCTGAAAGCTTCATCTCTTGAGAAATCAGAGGTCTCCTGCACAGAAAGAACATGTAAATAATCCCCACCGGCAATTTTGGAGTCCACTCTAACCCACCTCCCTGTTCTGGTGTTTCCTCAGTCTCCCTGCAGAAGATGGAGTTGCAGAAAGCAAGCTCTTTGATGGGCTGTTTCTCTGTGCCACAGCTGATGCATTACCCCGAGGTGCTCAGGATATGAAAGGGAAGCCAGGGTGCCTAGGAAGCCTTTTAACTCTTCACAAACATAAACATTTCTTGTTTAACTTCTAGAATTCCCCCTTCCCTCAGGGGAAACTGCTGCTTATTTCTTTTACCACTGGATGTGAGTGCAGACCTGTTATTACTGGCACTCCCTTCCCATGAATGCATTTTTCTTGGTTCAAGAGACTCTACTAAATTCTGAATTTTTAAAAGGGAAACCTGAGACTTTTTTGTCAAAGCCTCCTGTATTTTGCGTGAGCAGAGGAGTTCTCTCATCCAGTACGTTTTCCATCAGCAGGGCCTTGAGCATCAGAGACTCCTTCTTTACCTGGTACTTCATATACAACTCTGCCCCTTCTTCAGCCATAAAATAACTGCACCAATAAGAAAATAAAAGCCACTGCCTACCTGTAAAACAAAATTACATAGTAAATTAACAAAAGCAGAGAACAAGGGAGAGGTAAATAACTGCTCTTTCCCTGCCTTTGTGAGAGGTGAGTCCTGTGCATAAAATCCACATCCCAAATGCTAGCAAGAAGGAGATCTGTGAGGCACAGATGTCCAGAGGGTTTCAGTTTGTCCAGGTGCTTCTGTGGTGTTTCCCAGCACGGCCCATACCCTCCTGGGATCAGCCTTACCCAGCTGCCCCAAACCCGGGCTGCTGAGACCGCTTGAGGGTCTCATCTCCAGGAGAAACCCTGTCTCCTCCTGGGACGCAGAGCCGTGGCTTACATGGGTAATTGCTGGGTTAGTGACAGGACTGAAATTGGTGTCTCCAAAGCCTGTGCAACCTCTGGGCCGCTGCACAAGCTGAGCAGGGGTAGAAAGTATTTTCTCTTCTTTTTGGTTCGCTACTTGGAGTCTTGCTCTGTCAAACGGTGTCCAAGACCTACCCTTCCATTTCTGCTGTTTCCTTGAGAAGCCTGTTCTATTTTCCTTTTCTTCTCATGTTAATAAATATTTGCCCCCAAAACAGCCTTTCTGAAGGGGATACAATCCAAATTAAGCCCAAACTCTGAACCATCGGAATTTCCCCCACCTCTGAGGGCTCTCAGGCCCGCTCTGTGCTGAGCACTGTGCCTCCAAGTCCATCTTATCAGCATATAGTAAAGCTCGTGGAGGAGCGGGAATCAGATCAGTTTGTGTTTTGCATGCCTCCATGGCTTTGCTGAGACTTGTATCACCTCCCACCTGTTGACACTGTTGTGTGGGCAGAAGGTCTTCCAAACCCTTTTGGGAAATCACACATCCGCTTGGCTTTCCCACAGTTTCCTAGCCTAACCCCAGAGGACAAGTATTCCCTGGGGCTTTTCCTTGAGGGACCCACTGGCATGAGGCGGGAGTCTTAAGAAGGAAAACTTTACATGAGCTACTTCAGTCTCACCTTGATTCGAACCTTTCCCCCTTTGCAAAGTCAGGACAACACTTTCACCTTGGCTTTGGCTGGCTGGGGGCTCTGAGCATGTACCTACCTGCTTTCAGACTGCTCCAGAGCACTCACAGTTCTCTTCAACAGCTCTTGTCCTGCAGACGGTAATCACTCGGGGTAAAAAAACCTAGTATGGAGGACCCTGATCCCTCTGGGCCTGGTAAAAAGTGTGCAGTAGTTGAAAGAACAATAATACATGTCAGACATACACGGGCTGAGGAGACAGCAAAGGAACTTAATGAAAAAACAAATCCTAACAAGCATTGGATACTAATTTTAAGAAGTAATTCACATATTACGTATCGCTTAAGGGCAAAATTCATGCTGCCTAACATACTTTCCCAAGTTTGCAATGCGTGGCCTTTGCAACACAGTAAGTAGGTACTTTTTAACACTTTCTGTGTCCACAAAGATCTCTCTATAGCCCGTGCCACATCAGATATTCACAAGGCAAGAGCATGATTTCAGGAATGCATTTTAGTGTTGTAAAGGAGATCCCTGATGAGATCCATTCATGCTCTCCCTCCCTGAAGGGCCCGGGCTGCCAGTACCACTGCGCTGAGCAGGGAGGAGGAAAAGATGTCCATTAACCCCTTCATTAAGTGCTGAGATGGCAGTCGCAAGTCAGGGTGCATCCAGAAGAGCCAGATGAGCAACTTTTGCAGAGAGCATTGAATCCTGCAGGGCTGTGGACAGTACCAGCAGCAACAACACCAAGTGTTGATGCAACTTTCCATTTCTGGAGCTCAGAAAAGCCCATGGTGAATAACCAGCCAAATCTGTCATCAGGCAAGAATACATTTCCATTTCAGAGGTGAGGAACGCCAGAGCATGGAGAAGGCAACCCAGGTGCTGTAACATCAAGCAGCCATCAGCACAGGACCACGAGACAGGCCTGTGACCACCTGCAAACCTGTCTCCTAAGATCATCTTCTCCAAAAGACCATTCAGGCTTTGTCAGTCTTTCTTTTTCTTTGTTCCCTAGCTACAAGAAAAACGTGATTTTGAATTCTGTTGTTGTCTGTCCTACCCTGAGCTGTGTGGTTGCAGGAGAGTGGGATTTATCCCATCTGACTGCTGGATACAGCACAACACCTCCTGAAAACCAGGCACAACAAAGCAATGTAGCAGGGTGTGGAGGGGACCGGGCAGGGGGAGAGGCAAGCACAAAGCATTTGCCAGCCCCCAGGAGCAGCTTTCCTCACAGCAGCATGCTCACACGCAGAGAAGGCGATAGATGGTGATGGTCTACTAAGCTGTTGTTTACAGCAGCTTCTCCATTGACTTTCCCAGCTCCTACCAGGACACCAGATGATGTTGTCGGCCATCCCCAAAGAGTATGGCAGAAGAACATGTCTCTGAGCTGCTCTGCTCAAAGCCATGGCCGCAGGAGTAGTCAAGATCTTATTTTCTCACAAGGACTAAATGGTCCTGAGGAATGGCTGTTCCTCGGCATAACAGGCTACTTTTGCACGTGAATGGTATTTAGGATTGGCCACCTGCACACAGGGGTATCTCAGTGTGTGGTAACACCTCTGCTCAGCAATCTGTACCCAGATCTCCACCATCCCCAGTGGGTTGTAGCCAAGACAAAATCCCTTAAGAGGAAACTCTAGGAAAGAATTAGTGGATGTTTACTGAAGAACAGTAGAAATGTAGAAATGTTATCCAGAACTGGACTTCCAACATCCCCAGCTCATCCCAGTCCAAATTCTCTTGAGGTCCACACCAACAACATGTCTCAGCATTAGCAGGAGTTAAAAGTGTGGGAAAGGAAAGAAACAAGTATCTTAAAAATCAAATTACCATGCAAATCAGAAGGCAAAGAACATATTGCACGAGATAAATCTTCACATATAGAACTGCCAATGTGCAAAAGCAAAACCAATTAATTTTCTAACAAACACCAGCACATATTTCAAATAATGTTGAGTTTCCATTTTTGGTTCTTTTCTACCCCTTTCTTTCCTTTCTTCCTTCTTTTCCTACTTTTCCTTTCTTTCTTTCCCGTTTTTCCCTCTAAATTTAATTGTGGTAAATATTTCTCCCTGTTGCTCAGATAACCATAGCTGATTGCAGAGACTTGAAGCGTAACTGATGATGAAAGACTACCTGAGGGATACTGGAGCGCATACGCCACAGGGGTGTGGACATAAACCCCTGAAATATGCCAATGGTATGGCCAGAGTCGTTCTACCTGTAGGTTAAGTCAAGATAAGAACTTGCTTGCTGGCTGCACAGGGGATTAGACTAAACTGAGTCCCTCGCGGTTGTTAAAAAACCATCAGGTCTGTTGAATTGAGATGGGACAGAACCTGTGCTGAGCCCCTCCAGCATCTCCTCTGACACAAAAATTGACAGCGACCCTTCATCCCGATGGTGCGGCCCCAGCCAGGAGGGTGGGAGGAGAGGGTCAGCCCTACAAGCCAGGACTGGGACTTTTGCTCCAGGTGGGCTTTTTGGATCGGGGCTGGCACCTTGCAGCAGGTCCTCCTGCACCTCTGCCTTTTCTTGGCAGGCTTCAAAGTCAATCAAAGCACGAGGTCCCCAGTGGGCGCTGGGGAAGCATATGGTGGCAGGTGGTGGGGGAGGTGGCTGCCCCCCGGCACCAGCCAGCCCTTCGGGGGGGTTTCCCATAAAGGCAGTCAAACACGTCTGTTCAGGGCGCAGGCAATGAGGCGCGGGACGAGTGGATGACTAATAGCCCCAGACTGGCCTAGTGAGCGCCAGGGTGGCTTCCCTACGTGCCACCCCAGTGCACCCTCACAGAGAGAAGAGCCGCTTCTGGCTGGAGCAGAGGGCAGGGTGAAAAAAGCCTCCTTTCCCTGAGGGATGCTGAATTAGAGTCTCCCCTTCACACAGGGGGAGGGCTTAGGTTTCGCATAGGAAAGAAATAACTGGAAAATATCACTGCAGCATGAGAACTGGCACTTCTTCTTGCACACCACCTTCGTACAGAACCATCTCAAAATTATTTACAAATGCCAAGCAAAGCCCAAGGCACGGCCCTGCAATGCTCTTCATGGATTTGAGGGATTTTACAAGTGTTGGCTGATGATAGATGCCCTCTTTGAAAAGCCAAGGCTTCTTGGGTCACCTGGAGTATGGGAAAATCCCTGCAAAGAACATAGGCAATAAGAAGTTGTCAAATCAAAACCAGCTCCAACAGTACACGTACAGACTTGCAAATTGTGGATAAAAGAAACAAGAAATCATTTTAAAGTAGCCAGCTTTTCTAATAAAAAGAACTAATTAAAAAACCCCACTCATAACAAGCAATAAAAAGCGTTCTTTACAATAAAACCTCACAATTTCTACACCAGGCTCCTAATTGTTTGATGCCCTCGAGCTGGTGGTACCGCAGTGGTGCCAGGGTGTCTGTGCCAGCTTTCCGATTGCATGGATCCTGCAGCACAGCCTGGGCAGGGTCTGTCCTGCCCCACACACAGCTGGAGCATGAAGATGCATTGGTGGAGAGCATCCTTCAGAGGACAGCTTGAGATTTGAGAGGCTCAGGCATTAAAGGATGGAATGCTATGGCCATAGACATATTAACACTTAAAGCTATCTAATGCTTAATTCCTCAGCTTGCCTCTACCTTTGGCTCTGTACCTCTGGCATTAATGCAGCTGTCAGTAAAAAGACATGTTTAAGCTTTCCTTGCTATTAATCAGGACAGGAATGGTAGCTTTCTGTGGGTTTGTAAGTGCTCACACTGCAGACCTGCACTGTCTCATCTCTCCATCAGGTATTACAACGTCATGAGATGATTGCTGGTTTTCTTCCAACTTCTTGACCCATTTTTAATGCTGAAATTCTTCCCCACAAGGCCGTTGCTTGGGCCATGCAGCTGGGTTGCAGCATGGGTCTGCTGACAGCGGTGACACAGTGGCATGCAGGGCCCATCCTCCAGAAGAATGGGAAGAGAGCATTGCTCCAAATGGGGCCGTGTTTGTGCAATGGTGGTGGATATGTGCAGGGAGGGAAGACTTGTCTCCCACAGAGCGCGGGGCCGAGGCCTTGGCTGTAGCTTGCAGCCATCAGGAAACGCGCAGCACCCAAAGGGTGACTCACAGCCCAGCCCAGGCTTCCCTCCGCGCCGACCACAAGCGCTGGGCAGCAGATTTCAGGGAGGAGGAGGAGGAGGACAAAGCCACTTGTCATCCACTCCCTGCCCTCCACCCCTTCGCTCTCTGCTCATCTAGGCAGGACTGAAGGCAGCAGCGTGCAAGAGCAAGGGCAATAAGTGCAGGCAGTCCGGGCGGGAGGTCAGCGTGTGCCGGAGTCCGGCTGGTGTCACCACCGAGCCTGGTGTGGGTCACCCTGGCACGGCAGCAAATGGGTCTGAGAAGGACTGGGAGAAGACAAGTGTTGTCTTCGTTCCTCTAACACAGAAGTGAGCATCATTTTGGTGTGATTTAATATACGCTAAGATCTTTGACTGAATTAACTGGAGTGCTGGGTGCTGGTCTGGACATGGTGCTTGCAGAGCTGGACAAAGTGAGGAGCCTTCAAGGAGCGCAAGAATCAGGAGAAATATAGACCAAGGGATGCAAAAGGAAAAAAAGGAGAACTTGGCTCATTTAGTCCAAGAAAAGAATATTAGGAAAAAAGATGGAAATGATCCTCTAACACATAAAACCTTCTTGAGGAGATGGTCATTTTATATCATCTGTGGAGACAAAGACATGAAGAAATCAGTTTTTCTTCTGCAACAAAGAGTGTTTTGACTGGCTACCAGGGAACATTTCCAACATGTACAAGGCGTGGAGCATGGGGAGAGGCTGGAGAATCCCTTTCCAGAGAGATTTTTCAGGAGTCTTTAGACAAAACTCCCCGCGATGTTTCCCTGTGCCGAGGGTGCCTGTGGGCAGGGGTCCGGCAGGGCTCTCTGGCAGGATGGGGGTGCCTCAGTGCAGAGGGGGGACCCAGCGATCCCGCCAGGTCCCTTCCTGGTTTACATTTCATTGCCTGAAACGTGGCATTAAGTATTCTTGGCAAGAGTTGTAACTTGGCTTCAACAAGCATTTGATAAGCTCCGTAAAGCTAAGACAGATTACTGTTCTATAAGAAAGTGTTGAACACCAAGTATGCCCCACTTTCTACGAGCTGAACCATGTTAATTCTCTAAGCGCAGTTTAAAACACATCTGGAGCCAACTATTTCTGTCTGCTTATAGACAATGTTAAATGAGATACTGTTTTAATTTTGCTGAGCCAGACAGAGGTAACCCCCAGGAAACAGTTTAAGTCTGTAAAAAATAAAAAGAACAGTGTAGGTTGCTAAGTGATAGTGATTTGCAAAACATAAATACTTATACAAAAGGAAGTGATTAATTCAGGACATTCTTTTCATATCACCTCTATGATCTCTTCAGCTGTAGCCTATTATGTACCTTTATCTCACAGCATACTCTCTTTATTTGTCTTACAACAAATTCTTTTAATTTGTGGGGCTTTTTCAAACTTACATCTCTAATTTACCCAGCCTTTACCCAGCTGCCTGCCGCAGCCATCCTCACACTGTGGAATAACACCGTGGACCCATCACACACAGGATCGGACACATTTGCACTTGGACACCAAAAGAAAAGCTCAAAGAATGGTTCCATGTACCAGACAGTGTCTGTTCAACACAGGTGCCTGAGCCACATCTCCATTTGCCATCATCCATGGAGGAGTTAGTGGTGCAGAGTCCAGCTCCTGCATTTGGCATTTACGTATTCTTTATTAACTCCTCCTGCTGCATTTTGCCCTTTGTCTTAGATGAAGAGCTTGGACATGAGAGGCTGTAAATCCAAGCTGGCAAAAATTATGATTTCAGGGTGGTGGAGAGTGTTGCCACTAGAATGATAGAATGGTTTGGGTTGGAAAGGACCTTAAAAATCATTGAGTTCAAAACCCCCTGCCCTCTGATCATCTTTGTGGCCCTCCTCTGGACTTGCTCCAACAGGTCCATCTTCTTCTTATGTTGGCAGCCTCAGAGCTGGACGCAGTACTCCAGGTGTAGTCTGACAAGAGCGGAGTAGAGGAGCAGAATCACCTCCCTTGACCTGCTGGCCACACTTCTTTTGATGCAGCCCAGGATGCGGTTAGCTTTTTGGGCTGCCAGCGCACACTGCCTGCTCATGTTGAACTTCTCATCCACCAACACCCCCAAGTCCTTCTGCTCAGGGCTGCTCTCAATCCATTCTCCACCCAGTCTGTATTTGCTCTTGGGATTGCCCAACTCACATGTGAGACCTTGCACTTGGCCTTGTTGAACCTTGGCCTTCAATCAGGTTCACATGGGCCCACCTCTCAAGCCTGTCTGGGTCCCTCTGGATGGCATCCCGTCCCTCCAGCATGTCAACAGCACCACACGACTTGGTGTCCTCAGCAAACCTGCTGAGGGTGCACTCAGTCCCACTGTCCATGTCACCAACAAAGATGTTAAACAGCACCAGTCCCAGTACTGAGCTCTGAGGAAAACCACTCATCATTGGTCACCACTTGGACATCGAACCATTGACCACAACTCTTTAAGCGTGACCATGCAGCCAATTCCTTATTCACCAAGTGTTCCATCCATCAAATCCATGTCTTTCTGATTTAGAGACAAGGATGTTGTGCAGGACAGCATCAAATGCTTTGCAAAAGTCCAGGTAGATCACTAATTTAAATGTGACTGCTATTTATACTGTGTTACCTGCAGTGACCAAGGAACAGCATTGGGATCTTCCATGGGAATACATCTCCCAGCCCCAAAATGTCGAATCTTTGCTCATGAAAATGACAAGCACAGGAGCTCTGAAACTCCTTGGCTGCCATCAGCACTTGACCTCAAATAGTGGCCTAAAGGTTTGTCAATTCTTGGAAAACTACAATAACCCTTTTTTTTTTTTTTTTTTTTTAATGACAGTGTTGTCATTTGAGTGTCTGCATGATTTATTGCTTTCTCTGTAACGGGCTGCATCCTGAAGCAGGTGCCTCCTACAAGGAATAAGCATGACCACGTATGGCATCTCCAGCTCCCTGCCTGGCTGTTGGGGGTGACTGGCTCTTCCTTGCTCACTGCTGCCTTTAAACTGATGTGAATCCACTTTCACCAAGGCTTCTTTCAGTACTGACTCCCATCATATCCCTAAGGAAGCATTGAGGTGACCCTCCACAAAATCAGGAAAGTGCAGTGAAACCTGCGAGTTGGTACCTCTTTGCACTGTGCCTGGTTTTGGAGACCTTTTCTGATATTTCAGTGGCCTTTTCCCACTAGTTGTACAGCCACATCCTGCTCTGGAGCCATTTCCCTCTTCTGCTCCCTCATCTGTCACAGCCTCGGTGTTGACACTGATCCCTCCCAACAGGCTCCCTGGTTATTTCAACACACCAGTGCGTATGTTGGGATGGACTGTCCAGTTAGGTCCTTCATCCGAGTGCTCCTTCCACACTCCCTGCACCTTCACAGCATTCGTTCCATTATGACTAGTGTTACTGGCCTATGTTCCTCTGTCTTGACTTTATTTCCCATTTCCTTCATGACTTCCCCTTTCTAAAAGGTATGAGTATCCACTCTTGGCGATTTCTTCATTACTTTGTGCAATGGTGATGTCTCAGCAGCCTTGGCTTATTCATACCTTTCCGGGAATGATTTTCTTGTATTGCTTGCACAGCTTTACCATGTTTGCTTACACCTTTCTGCGAAGCCCACCACCATGCTATCTTCGATCGCTTCCTTGAATATTTATCCTGTGATTTACAGTGAGGTTTTTTTTTTTCTCATACAGTCACCTGAAATGCTACCAAAATATCTCTTTGGAAACCACCTTCTCAGAGCTAGCCTTTACTTACGGTGATCAAGTGTCACCCCACCTTTTTCTTGGTCTTCCTCTTGGTCTCTTTGTTAGATAAACTAATTGTTGGCTACATGAGCATTGGGTGTATGCTTTTATTAACCATTAGGCAATGTTGTACATTTTAATTGTTATTAATTTGCATGCTTATAGGGATGAAAGACTTCTGATTTGTACTAACTATATCTGCATCATCTCCAAAAGATGTGTATCTAACCTTCCCTAAAAGAACTCAGAGACCTTTGCAACTGCTCTAAATAGCTTGTTCCGTTGCTTAACTTACACCTTGGAAGACATTTTTAAAAAATCTAAGCTGGACAGGATCAAACCCTCTTAATGCTTATATTTTCACCCAGGATGAACTTTGTACAATCTTGTAAAAGCTTGAAAAATATTTTAAAATCTATTTCATAAGCAGTGAGCCCAAGAGTGTGGGTAAATATGTCAATATGGTCTCCATTCCCACAAAAAGGAGCAAAGTGTTAAAGGAGAAGCCACTGCCCAAGCATTCATGCATCATTCATGGTGTCGCACACACACACTGACTCCCAGGTGCACTGCCTCCTTCTTCAGGCTTGACCCCAGGTTTCCCAGAGCAGAATCTCAGGCGTCGGATTTTATAAAATAATTAATTTAATTGAAAGGTACAGCAGCAAGAACAGCCCGGGCTGGGTGCCTCCAAAGAGAGAGACCCTG
>KZ506119.1:337638-352399 GCA_002844005.1 Limosa lapponica baueri
TCTCATTCCTTTAGCTACCTTTTCCTAATGTTTTCCACTTGTTGTTGCAGTTACCAACTAATAATTTTGTGTGCTTCAAATCCTAAGCAAATGTCAACTGAAATGCATTTTCTGTCAAGCGTCAACCCCCTAGCTCGTAGCTGTGAGCCTGGGTAGGAACTGGTGCTCCCCGGTGAGCTCTGCTGTATGCCAGACCCTGGGGAGGAGCTGCTCACTGCACAGAAGTGCTCTGACACTCTCCAGACTGCTTTCCCCCCACCCAGAAAGCCATTCCCTCATGGCAGGGCTCTGCGTCTGCAGCAACTGGTCACCCGTGAGCTATAGGAGAATGCACATTATTTCTTGTCTATTTACTCCCACTGACTTCCACAAATTATTCTACCAGGGCAGTGGCTTCTAAAGACATATTACGTACTGCGACCACTAGACTATCACACTGGAGCACAGAAGTGAACAGCTTCCTCATTAAAATATTTTATTCATAAGCAAATAATAAAGACGGAGGCAAATATTTGATGACATGATCAAGTTTTAAAATATCTCAGTATAAACAGAAGCAATGCGAGCTAATTAGTTATGACAATGTCATATGCGCATAGAAAAACAGGACTAATCTTGAAAGTAATTGGAACCTTCTGTGGCCTCATCTCAAATACAAGAACATACATAAAATGAGGAAATCAGCCCCATAATTAATTTTCTATTGCTTAATAAGTCATCAGGAGTGAGGACTGACCTCCCCAACTTCAGATGTCTGAATGCGCAGGTTGAGCCAGTTGCTGTGGCACTAAAAAGCAAGAGAAGAAACCCAACAATTTTAAGTCTATATTGCGATAAAATAAATTTAGCTTACAAATTTTCTTTTCTCTTCACTGATTATAAAGGAGCACAGGACAACCTCAAGCATTATGCCTCCCACTCCATGTTTCACATCCAGAGATGTGTTCATGGCCCACTAAGTGGTCAAGTGATACAATTTATCCTAGGTCTTTTTTACTGTGACCTAAGCAGAAATAAGTGGTATTGGTGCAGTCACACAGACACGTCTGCTGTTCAGCTCAACTAATTAAGTTTCAGTAACTTGTTTGTGTGCTGCACCCTCTGTGAAAAACAAGATCTGAAGTGCCCCTGAGCTGAGCATTAGCAAAATGACAGCTTAACGCTTCTGCATCTGTGCTGTGACTGAAGCTACATGACCAGTTAGCACAAATTCAGAAACGCTTAACTCCAGCAGCGTGGGTGCGATGCACTGTTTCACGGTATTCTCACTATCTGCATAACAACACTGTCCCAAGGTTCCGGCTAAGATCAAAGTCCAACTGTATTACAGGGTATATACATTCATAATAACACTTTGTCTGCTGTGGACCACAACACGCCACTGCAGCATCTGAGGGTATTACTACTTCCAGGTGTGCACTGCATCCTTGTACGTGCTGGAGATGTTGTGTCTCCTGTAGGAAGGGCAGCAGTAAAGCATAAATGCTACATCTAATCCATTGCATCTTTCCCTCTGGGGGGGAAAAAACCAGCAGATACCTGGGGTCCCTTCAGCTACAGCTGTTAAATTCAGTACTGCTGCGTCCTAAAGAAGCACTCCTTGCTTCGGATAATGTACAAAATAGGCATGGAAACAGAGAGGTGAAATGGAGTAGTTTGGGAGTAGTCACGGAGTAGCCTGGGAGGAAGTCCAGACTGATCCACTACACCATACTGTCTCCCAAGCTAGCTATGAAATCAAAATATCTTCTTTTTCCTAGACAAGTCTTAAAATGTGGCACATATTTATGCAGCAATGCCAATGGCGAACACCAAACTTCTGACTTAAGGTGGGGGAAAAGCCATGGGGTATCAAGTGCATGGCCTTAAAGACCGAGTAGGTCTCTGTTAAGTTCTTACAGAACTGGGACAGAGGATGAGAGGGGGATCTATTTACTCAAACCTTGATCATCATACAGCTACAGAAGTACCACAGGGAGGGAAAGGAAAAGTAATTCCTTCCCCTACATTGTGGAACAGTTACAGAGCTAAGTTGAAGTGACCCTTACTGCTGTCGAGGTCTCAGCTCACTGACCAGTGAATCTGCTCTTTGGTCAACACAGCAAAGTCAGTGCTTTACAAATTAACCTTAGTCTTGCAGTGATTGGCGGGTGAGGGCTTATTTTCCCCAGTGACAAACAGCTGATGTTTGCCTATGTCAGATCCCTGCGTAAGCAAATATTGTTCAAGTGCTGAATTCCTAAGCAAGCTGAAAAATGCATTATTTAAAACATGATTGTGTTCCAGCATTGCACAATATTAATATTGCTAAAGCTACTTTATGCTTACACATCTAATGCATATATATAATAATTTGATGAATTTTAACTGAACTTTTTATAAACCGTTTCCAGTTATTCATGAATTATGTCACAACAAATTTGGACCAAATGTTTCATTGGTCTCTACATTTGTGCATATCATTGGTTCCACATTCAGTCTCCTCTTCTGCATGACCAAAAAATTCCACTCTTTATGAAGACCTGCTCTTCATTTGGTCTCTCTCTCCTGTTGGGCAAGGTACACCTCAGTCAGATTTCATTTCTTTTTTCAGTTTGGCAAGACCAGTGAGACAGTCATCTCTCCATTTTCTCCTGGCATCCAGGACTTTTGGAACACTTGGAATTTTTTCAGACATTGCCTGGAACAGAAAATTTAAGATGATTAAATCTCACGTTCTGAGGGAAAAGCTTCTCACCAGCATCATTTTCCCACTTTTCCTGCATCAGACCAAGTAACCATCCACACAAACCATAGTCTAGTCTATCACAAGCAATAGGCCACTAATTCTTTACATGGGTCACTGGAAATGAGCTAACCAGTATGAGAAGAAAAGTGCTCCCACTTGGAGAAGGTTGGCCTGAATGTGGCAATGAAGATTCCTATAGAAACATCAAAGCATCAGCCCCTCCTCTCAGTTTGTCCCACACAGCCACTGCCTAGTCTCTTTGATAATAACCTTCTATTAAATAGGAAGGAGGCAACCTGGTCATTTACGTGGCTAAAAATGTGCTCTAAACCAAATTCCTCTCTGTGCGTGTTTAAAGCTGTGATCTCTCTCCTGGCTGTAATGAATGTAATGAAGGATAATGTTTTTTAAATAAATTAGAAATGTTTATTAAAAACATTTTTTTCTTAGGAGTGCCAGTTATAATCGAAATGACAGAGGAAGACACATAACAAACCCAGAATTATAATTTTGGTTGTTTATTGGAATATGGTAGAAAGAAAGTAAGCACTATTTGAGGACACAAAAGGTGGAAGTCTGAACAAGTTAGCAGGCAAAAATGATATTTAAAACAAAATGGAAAAAAAATACATTTCTGAGTGCATAATCAAAGTTGTCTTAGAAGTGCTACTCAAATGTTACCACTGAAAGGAGAACAAGAGGTAGTAAGCTCTGGCCAGCTCGTACATTGTAACAGATGTTCTTTCAAAGTAAAAAAGCTGTTTTGAGAGTGCAGGTAGAGATCACAAGGTCATCTTTGCCAAAATAGCACCTGAGGTCTTAGGTTTAAAAGGCAAATGTTGAGAAACTGGGTAAAACCTGGATCTGCTACCAATGACTGGCAAGTTGCAGTCACTCCAGAAAAAAGTCAGGGGGAGGGTCGGAGGAGATAAGAAATGTTTAATGTTTTACTCTTAAGAGGATTCTTGCAAACCCATCTTCGGCACTGAGGACCAAAGATAATAAAGAGATACAGAAACGGACGCTGAAGTGGAATCCAGCTTTCCATAAAGAAACCCAAACTGTTTCATACCAATCAAAAGCTTCTAATCATTAATAACTCCACAATTATTATTGACTGCTATTATAAGCAGTCTATGTTGTTTAAGCATAAAAGAATAGTTTTCCTTTTTAACACAGCTGATGTTGAAATTGTATAAATAAGAACAAAAATGCTGTCTTCCAGACAGAGAGCTTCCATCTATGGAATTAATGTCAGCTATTCAAGAACAATTCAATACATACGCATGTTCTTTAGCAAAGCATTAAAAAAACCAACTATGACAAGGCACAGTTAGGAAATAAAAATACTTCAGTTAATTCCCATGATCATACAAAATAGCCTATACAGTGAATAGAAACAAACCATGGGCTTAGAAATGTGAATAGACACACTGGGTCCCAACCCAGAACAGCACTTAAACATACCTGATCTTTAAACATGCAAGTAACCTTACTGGACTGCTCATATGCTTAACTTAAAGATGTATTTGCACGTGTTACAGACTGGTTTGTAACACATACAAAACCAAGAAAAAGAACACCCAGAAGAAAAAAGCTACAGGGTTTATACAGGAAGATGGAGAAGGAGAAAGACACAGGGAGAAAAGTCATGTAGGAAAGGAAGCTTGGAGCTGTTCATATTACGGCAGAGGACACAGGACAGAAGTGGTAGGAAATAGTGTGGAGGATTTAATGTCAGTAATCCATAGTCATTAGCAGTTGACTCCTCTGTCTAGTAATAATGTTGTTCAGCTGCTAGATCACTTTTCCTTGGTATACGTCAAAGTGCTTTGAAAAGGGACTTACCATGCGTTCTGTACTGATCTTTTAGTTCAAAAGCCGCATTCACACAAGAAATACAGACTACAGATACCTTTAACAGTAAACTGAAATGGTACAGATGTTAAAATAAAAGCTAACGTTCTTTGTTCTGAATGTCACTGCATTTATCAACTCCATCTTTACCTGATTGATCTTCTGCTCAATTTCACCTGAAAATTCTGGCACTGGTCCAAAGGTGTTCAGAACAAGTTTCATACCTTCACGGTATCTTTCGCAGTAATTTGAAATACCTAAAAATAAGAGTAAAAAAATGCATTTCAATAGAAATTTCCACTTAAGTTCATTAAGGCTGCCTGTGCTTGAGCACTGTCTTAAATCAGAGCCCAAAAAAAGGTGTGCTCTTATGCTTAAGACATCTGCTTGTCATCAAGGGAATTGTCATCCACCATGTTTCCTTTAAGGTTCATGGAAAAATCATTCAGGACATGTCTTCATTGCAAAATCAATTAATATTACATACCAGCAGGCAATGCCATGTGAGGGGTGTGGGACACAATCATGGATATACTTGTGCTTTGTTACTTGGGACCAGAAAGCTTCCCTGACCACTGTCCACAAGGAGAGTACTCTCACCTCTCCTGCCCTCCTCTTTGGCAAGTGTTACATCAGTTGAAGCATTCCTGTTGTTACTTTTATTTATTGACCTGGAGTGTATCAAGAGCAACATGGCTCAGGGTGAAAGGGTCAAAGTCATGGAGACGCAGCTGGTCTCCACTGAAGGAGAAAGGCTTAAGGAGAAACATACGGATCTTGCAGATCAACACCTTGTACTGCAACTGGGGTTTGGCTTTCATGACCACAGGACCCTCTTTAGAGGTTGAGCACTGTCAGGTGGAGACACCTGAAAGTGTGGGGAAAAAGCATCTTTGCCAAAAAAACCTGGTCAATCTGGTGAGAAAAGTTCTGTATTAGGAGCACTGGAAAAGTGAGATTACAACCTGAAGTCAAGTGAGGAAGGGGTGCATCAGGGTGGAAAGAGTAACAGACGCAGTAACAGTGCAGAGTAACAGATGGAAGAGAAACCCCAAGAAAGTTAAAAAAAAAGGCAGGAGTCATCCATCTCCAGTGTATGTGCACGAATGCATGCAGCCTGGGAAACCAGCAGGGGAAATGAGAGCTCCACATGTGGTCACACAACTACAACACTGTTGGAGCAACAGAGGTGTGGTGGGATGGCTTGCAGAACTGAAGTGCTGCAGTGGACAGGTACACACTGCAGGAAAGACAGACAGGGAAGACAAGGAGGGGCTATCTCTGTAAGGACCAGCTCAGATGTACTGGAGCTGCTCTACGGGATGATCAACTGTCTGTGTGAGAGCCTGTGGGTCAGCATCAGTGGAGAGGCCAGTAAAGGACAGCATCTGCCAAGGGCATGAACAGTCCATCCTGATACTGAGCAAGACAAGTAGATGTATCAAGAGGTTGGCTTGGGTGAACTGCAATGCAAAAAGGCAGCATACAGGAGGTGGAAGCAAGGACAGGCTGTAAAAGAGAAATTTAAAACGCTGCCCAGGCATGTAGGGATGGTGTTAGAAAAGCCAAAGCTCAGCTCCAGTTGAGACTTGCAAGGATGTCAAGGCCAACAAGAAGGGCTTCTGCTGTTACATTAGTAACAGAAGGCTGAACAAGGAAAGTGTGGACTTGCTGCTGAATGGGTACGTGATTTAGTGACAGCAGAAACAGGTAAAGGGGAGTTACTCATTGCTTTCTTTGCTTTAGTCTTCATTGACAAGGTCTCCTATGCCTCTGTGCTTAGAGGCAGGGCTCAAAGAGGAGAGGAGTGATCAGCAGTAGATGACAATCCAGTCAGTGACTATCTGCAAGAGCTCAGCCCCACCTGAGACCATGGGATGAGTCAGACTATATCCAAGGATATGAGAGAAATGGTCCATACCCTTGCAAGTCTGCTTTCTATTGTATTTTAAAAATCATGCCAGTCAATGCAACAATCTCATCATTTAAGATCCCCAGATGACTGAAGGCAAATATTGCATTGCACCCATCTTCAGAAAGGCCAAAAGAACAATCCAGTGTACTACAAGCCAATCAGTCTCATTTCTGTCCCTGAGATGATCAAAGACCAAGTCATCTTGAAACAAATTCCTGGGCACAGGTATAAGAAAGTGATCGTGACAGTCAGCATGTAGCCACCAACAGGTACGCCATGGTGTAAATCATGCCTGACCGACCTTGTTGCTTTCTGTGATAAAATCATTGTATTTGTGGATAATAGTGAAGTAGTGGATATCATTTACCTCAACTTTAGAAGGGCATTTGACACCGTCTCCTACGATATTCTGTATCAAAGTTAGGGCATTAAAGTCTGCGTGCTTTGAAAACTAGATGGACAAAAAATGGGCTGGATACCCTGGATACTCAGGCTCGGATGGTAGTGGTTAATGGGTTGTACTCTACCTGAAGGCCAGTAAAAGTGGAGTACTGCAGCAATCTCTCCTGAGACCTGTACTGCTTAACAGCATTTGCTCATAAAGTTTGTGACTGATACCAAACCGGGCAGGGGTAGGAGGTGGGGACGGATGGACAATACATTGGAGGCCAGGGTTGCCCTTAGACAGGCTGGAGGAATGAGCCAATGCAAAACCTTAAAAAGTTTTTTTTAAGGCAAGATCCTGCACCTCAGAAGGAAGAGCTCCATGCAACAACACAGGCTTGTGAACCCCAAGAATTCTTGGACCTGGCAGGCAGCAAGCTGAACGTGAACCAACAGTGTGCTTTGGCAGCAAAGAGGGACAACAGCATCCTGGGCTGTGTTAACAGCACAGCCAGTAGACTGAAGGAAGTATTTATCCACCTTTACTTACTGCATTCAGTTTGGGATCGCCCAAGACAGACATTGACAAACTGGAGCAACTCCAGCAGAGGCCACCAAAATGGTGGGGGCTGGAGCATTTGTCCTGCAAGGATTGGGTAGAGGACCTGGGCTTACTCAGCCTGGAGATGGCTTTGTGGGGACCTAACAGCAGCTCCTACTGCCTACGGGAGGTCATCGAGCAGATATAGACAGGCTCCTTAGAGTTGTGGCATGGCAAGAGGACAAGAAACAATAGGCACAATTTGAAATGCGAGGTTCAGACTGGATACTCAAGCAGTGGCACAGGTTGCCCACAGAGGTTGTGCAGTCTCCATCTCTGGGGTTTTTCAAGACTGGATGAAAACCTGAGCAGCTTGGTCTGACCTCAGAGCTGACCCTGCTGTGAACGTCTTAAAAAACATGTGGTCAGAGAACCAGATAACCGGTAATAATGGGTAAAATGGCAGTCAAGTAGACCTTGGCTGAATCAGGGAAAGGTCCACCTTCCATCAGCTCCAGTAGGAATCTCAAAAAAATTACTACTGAGGCATTAGAGAGGAACTGGAATGATAAATGCACCAAAACAAAAAACCAGTCATTTATCCAGACATATACAGCTAGTAGACTTTTCAGTGCTATTAACTACCACATAATCAAGAAACGGTAATGTGGCCTTTCCCACTATATGTCAATCAAGAAGTCATGAGCTGCACCAGTAAATGAGCAATGCTTGTCTGGCAGTAAGCAAGCTAACATAAGTAAGAATGTGATTATCCTGATGAACACCCTAGACCTGAGAAGGGAATTTCTGAATAGCCACTAAAAGCTGTGACAATCTTACTTTTCTGAGAACTACAGAGACTGAAGAATTGACATCCTTAACCTTCTTTTTATTAGCTAATTATCAAAGCAAACAGGAGAAAGTTGCAGAAGACAAAGGCAAGCATTTACGGTCACCAACTCTTTTACGAAGACTTAGGAGATCCTACAGACTGAGAAGCATGAACCTGAACTGCTCATGGTCTTATCCAACCACAAAATGCAGGAACTGTAAGTGGGGCGGCCTGACTACCACACCAAAGAATGCAATTCGGGCCAAGAGTCATTAAGCAGTCTCTTTCCTGAACAGCTTGTAGACAGTTCCCTGGAATGCAATACTGGCTGATATCAATACCGTGGAAGTCACACCTGTCTAACCCTAACTGTTTGAGATTGAATGGTGGATGACTGAAAGGAAACCACTGGCTACTGGAAACTATGAATCATAAACTCCAACATTTACATACAACACTTATACTGCTCAACATGCCTGAGATTGCTGAAGTACAGGTTTTCCAAAAGGCCTCTGAGGTCAGTAAGAGTACGGAGAATTCTCCTTTCTGTACCAAAGACAGAAGAACTTTCAAAGGACAAGTATTAAATTTTCCTTTAAGAAATTAGCACTCTGAAGTCATGATGACCATCAGATAAGTAACAGAAAGGACAGAACAAGAGAACATGTCCATCGCATGAGAACAATGTGGACAGATTTGAGTATTCAACTCTCTCAAAAACGGACTAGAAACATTCTCCAGCATTAGAAGGAAGGAGGCTCTGAGAAAAATAGCATCCTTGTCAAGTAGCTTGAACCTACATTTAGTGCTGAGTGTGCCAGTCAGCCTGTTTCCTTGTATTATCTACCCATGGAGAATACGTGTTCCTAGAACATACTCTGGCATGTTCTGGCCTTCTCCAACACAAAAAAGGAGGTCAGCTGGTCATAGAGGTATATTTGTGCTCTAATTATATGGAAATTTAGTATTTTGCTCAATTTTCTTGATTGACACACAGCCAGAAACTTTCAAATTGCCTAGCGGGCTCCAAAACATCACTGGCAGGAAGTGAGATTCAGGAAAAGAAGCATTACTGAACGACTCTATCTCTTCACTGGGGGAATAAGCAGAGACCGTACTTCTCCATAAACACTCTGGAAAGGACCACTGGTTATCAGGGTTTACTGACCACACCCTGTCATTAGTGTAAGTGCTTGCCTGTTAGATCTTAACCGTTGGGCTCACAGACTTTGGCACTTGAAGCCAACCCAGATCTACCTACAGGGGATATGCTATTTACATGAGCAATCTTGGGAACCCAAGACAATTCTGGATGAGACTCATGCACCCACCACAAGACAATGATGTTTACATTTCACCTTGCTCACATGAGTTTTTTCTTCTAACAGAGAAAAGTCTGAGGAAAAAGTCTGCCCCGACATCATGCAACATCACAGAAAGTTCCCAGGTGTAGACGTAGGAATGTCTGAGGCTGAGGAGTGCAGAACTATGTGGACTTGGGTACACCTTGCTAACACACAGCTGCTGCCAGCAGCTGTTGCCAGCTGGTCAATCACAAAATCAAAAATGGCAATTCAGTCAAATATGGAAATTCAAGCAAACCCACATGAGCAATTGGCAATAGAAGGAATGGTAAACAAAGCCGTACCAGTTACCAGTTATTCTGGTCCTTATCCAGCTGACACAAGTCTATGACACCCAGACCAGTACTGAATAGTTTGGGTTTCGCACTTTTCCAAAAGTCATGGGGAACCTCTCAACTACCTGGTAAGCTTATGCAGTAATACCATAGATCTGAGTAGTTTTGGTTCTGGTACAGTCAGGAGAAGGTAGAAGACAGAAGACTGTGTGCCAGAACTCTTTTTCATGAGCCTCAATCTAAAGAGATAACATTAGTATCTTGTACAAGCTGAATGCTTGGACGTGGCTGATCCATTTACCTGGTGAATGTGAACTCAAAGCTCACTCAGCCAGCTAGTCCTGGAAATTGAGCTCTTACTGGCAGCTCACCTACAGCTTGAGTGAATCAGAACAATTTCTGGGTGGGTGTAGCTCACCAATGCAATAGAGACATGCCAAATGCAGATTGGGTAATACAACTCAATTCACTCACTGCATGCAATGTAAGAATGAAAAGAAGCCTTATGCAAAGTCAGCAAAATAGGAAAGGTAAAAAAAAAAGTTACGGGTCTAGAGAAGAGCAGCAGCATTAGTATAGTTGATCTCAGCATTGTGGGTGAAACGGCAATATGCAGGGATGTAAGCTGCCTGCCAACCAGGGGTGGACGCTGCAAAACCTTTCAAGTCTCAAGTGAAGGAAATATACCAAAAGTTAGAATATACACACAGTCTCACTCAAAGATTAAAAAAAATAATAATTTCAAAACAGATATTGCAAGATAGCACTCCCAGTGTGACATGTCAGCGGAGACTAGTGCAATCTTTAACTTGGTTTAAGTAATCAAGATCAACCCTATGCTGCCAGCTTCAAGAAGGCACTTGAGCAATGGGGAATATTGCTGGAAAAATCACTTTGCTTTTCAACTGCAAACTCAAAACTGGCAAATATTTGACTCCAGGCCTTTAGACTTAGAGGAATCCTTTGGTTCAAAGATCAGGGCTATTGCAAAGGTGGATGAGAAGAGCACTTGGCTGGAGGGACAGCCAGGGACAAGAAGATGGAAAACAAATATGAGAGAATCCCTCTAACTTTAATCCTTGTTGATACTGTCCAGGGAGCAGCTTAAGCTGGAAGAATTAGCATCTGTAAACAGTGCAAGACAGGGCAGCACCTGGGAGCTGGAGGAACAGGAAGAACATGTTAAAAACAACCAACATCACTCCTTGTACCCAGTTGTTGTGCCCACACTGTGCCCCACCATCTCGCACTGGAGAAAAAGAATGACACAAGATGCATCTGGGACAGAGAAAGAGGGGTATCAACTTGCAGCACAGGAATGACGATAGTTTCTTCTTGTCTATGTGGTTTGTTGGCTCCCTGTCTAAACCTCCATCTTCCTTGCACACACACCTCATCAGTCTTGGAGGGAAGGGACTGTGGGAGAAAGCAGATGTTGCAGCAGGCAACAGAGAACCATGAACACAGAACAAAAATACCTCCAGGGAAGGTAGGAGTTCCCTGAATATTCCTTCCACCACATGTTTACAACTATAGCAGAGAGTGGAAGATGAGGAATGAGTAACAAAATGTTCTAAGGAAGTAGTGGATACAGGATTATAAAGATGAAAAGGGGAAATTCTATATATTCCTTGGAAGTTCCAAACCCACGCAGCACTTCTGACTTGTACAGCACAGTTACAGGAACATGTTATCACAAGCTATATGAGGGCATTGATTCAAGGGTCTTCAGCTGCCCATATGTATCTAAGAAATGCGAGGCTCTTTATCCCACCAACATACGAAGAATAAGCTGCTGCTTATTTAGCACCAATGTGAGTCCAGGCAGTTCCCAAAATACCTAATGAGCACAAGAATTTGTTCACGTAACTACACTTTGTGTTTACAGGTCCTTTCGTGAAGGACTTGCACTGGTGTGGTGCAAACATGGTATCAGTGAAATGCCTCTAGTTGCATCATCAACATGAACAGGACATTGATGAAGGAAAAGGAACTCAGGACAGATATTTAGCTTAGAAGCATGCACAAAATGCTTCACTGCTCTGAGAAGACCTCTTCACAAGTGAGGTTCATAAACATAAAGGTGAGAGGAGTAGTAGGAAAAAAGAAGGGAAAACATAACAGTATAAAATGTAGTAATGTTCACGCATTATAGCATGTGAGTGTCTTCAAGTATGTTAGCTTCTTCTATGCTAAGTCTTGTTCCTTCCTCTTCATAAGAAAGACAACAGGCATGAGGGCTGAAAGATGCAAGCAAGCAAACTTGGTAAACCAGTCTGGCAAGGACACTACACATGGGGCAAAACAAGGAAGGCATCAAGGTATTTGTGAGAGAAAACAAGAGACAGAAGCAAGTGTTACTAGCACGGACAGGGAACATGCCAAAGACAGAGGGTGCCTCACAATACTGAGCATTAACTTATGAGGAGCATAATAAGATACTGTAATGACTCAAAGAGTAGGCGAGATGGTCAAGCCACTGATGTAATAGCATCAACAATTTGAAAAGATTGGGGTGGGGTTGATTTTAGCAGGTAAAATCTAAGAAGAGGCTGTGCTTCGTAAGACTGAAGATGAGTATGGATGAGAACAGAAAAGAAGGGGCATATATCAGGAACATCATGGGGGAATTTGTCATGGTTAGGTTATGCTCAAGGATTAAAAAAAAAGTCCCGAACTCTTTATTTTGCTGATAGAGGGATTACATTTCTAGACATTACAGCTCCAAGGAAAACTTTCTAAATGTAATCCTGTCTTCATCAAGGGTGTGTCTGAACACAGATGCATGCTCTTAGTTAGGGTGTGAATCCACAGGACGCTTGCTACTCTACATTAATTCCCATATGAATTCACTTAGACTGTAGTAGCATGAATACTTTCAACTACCCTAAGACAGCGGTAACACCAAAAAAAGTTTTATTCTCACTATCCGTGTGCTACCATCTCAACAGCAATGCATAAATATTTGTGCAGGACTGCTGTGAGCTGGATCAAGGAATTAAACTGAGTTAATATGAACTACTTCTTTTGTTAGGTCAGTATCGTGGCTTAACCCCAGCCAGCAGCTAGAACCTCGCAGCCGCTCACTCAGTCCCCCCAGTTGCAATGGAGGAGAGAATCAGAAGAGTAAAAGTGAGGAAAAACTTGTGGGTTGAGATAAAGGCAGTTTAATAGGTAGAGCAAAAGCCACGCATGCAAGAAAAGCAAAACAAGAAATTAATTCACTGCTTGTATCAGGAATAGCATGGCCAGCAGGAGCAGGGAAGTGATTGCCCCCTATACTCGGCACTGGTGAGGCCACACCTTGAGGACTGTGCTCAGTTTTGGGCCCCTCCCTACACTGAGGAGCTGGAACATGTCCAAAGAAGGGCAACGAAGCTGGTGAAGGGTCTGGAGCAAAAGTCTTATGAGGAGCGGCTGAAGGAACTGGTTGTTTAGCCTGGAGAAAAGGAGGCTGAGGAGAGACATCGCTCTCTACAACTGCCTGAAAGGAGGTTGTAGCAAGGTGGGGGATGGTCTCTTCTTCCAAGTAACAGGCCATAGGACAAGAGGAAATGGCCTCAAGTTGCATCAGGGGAGGCTTAACTTGGATATTAGGAAAAATTTCTTCACTGAAAGGGTTATCAAGCATTGGAACAGGCTGCCTGGGGAAGTGATTGAGTCACCATCCCTAGAGGTATTTAAAAGATGTGTAGATGTGGCGCTGAGGGACATGGTTTAGTGGTAACTTGGCAGTGCTACGTTAATGGTTGGACGTGATGATCTTAAAGGCCTCTTCCAACCAAAACGATTCTACAATTCCCATCGGCAGGCAGGTGTTCAGCCATTTTCAGGAAAACAGTGCTCCCTCACCCATAACAGTTACTTGGAAAGATAAAACACTTTAACCCCAGACATCCCCCTTTCCTTCTTCCCCCAGCTTTATGTATCGAGCATGATGTCATAGGGTATGGAAGATCCCTTTGGTCAGCTGGAGTCAGTTGTCCTGGCTGTGTCTCCTCCCAGCTTCTCGTGCACACCCAGCCTGCTTGCTGGCAGGGTGATATAAGGTGCAGAAAAAGCCTTGACAGCCTAGCAACAACAAAACACAGCAGTGCACTGTCAGAAGTATTTCTCATTCCAAATCCAAACCGTAGCACTATAGCAGCTGCTAGTAAAAAAGTTAATTCTATCCTAACTGAAACCGTGTCAATCAGTTTCATATGTGGGACGAATTCCTCGGTTTGAGCTACTTGGTGACCACACACATTCTTTTGTTAGCACAAGTGAGAAGGATGCACCAAGATGTGTTCTTTAGGACACATCTATAATGACTTGAGCCTTAAAGCATTAAGAATTCCTGTGCAAAGTCATGTGCCCCTTTCAGAAGGTGGAGGGAACCACTTTACACCTAAGAGCCCATAGAAGAGAACTGATACACAGCAGCCAGTATGCTGAAAAATTCACACCTTTGCTTACTGCACACAAACTCCTCCATACAGAAAAGCCCTGCAGCCGCACAGAGGCAAACAGCAGTTCTAGAAGGACTATAAGCTGCTTTCTCCAGCCTACTGGGAAGTGAACTGAATGTGCGTAAACATGTATGAAAAAACTGGCAATGCCAGGCTTAGGGAAGACCAAGGCAATGCAACAGGCTTGGGGGAGAGTGGCTGGAAAGCTGCTTTTCTGCTGGGATGCAGAAAAGGACCCGGGGGTGTTGGTGGACAGCCGGCTTAACATGAGCCAGCAGTGTGCCCAGGTGGCCAAGAAGGCCAACGGCATCCTGGCCTGTATCAGGAATAGCATGGCCAGCAGGAGTAGGGAAGTCATCGTGCCTCTGTACTCGGCACTGGTGAGGCCTCACCTTGAGTACTGTGTTCAGTTCT
>KZ506119.1:364919-375578 GCA_002844005.1 Limosa lapponica baueri
GGCTGACGTTTTCAACAATAAGCAAGAAGTACTTTTCCCCACTTTGAAAGTGCAAACACCAAAAGAACATGACTTGCAATAAAAACAACTAAAGTTGGCAGCACAACAGTAGAAACACAGAAACTGCCCCAGGCCTACAGGTCTCGCCTCTCTACAGTGATTCTGTTCCCATCAAAGGCAGTGTGTAGCCTGAAGTTACACAGCTGGAATTATACACCTTTGATAGCTCTATTTTGTCCAGGCTTTTGGAATGAAAATACAGGTCAAAAATGTATTTGCCTGAAATGTGATAAAATTACGCAAAAACAGAAAACTTGGAAACTTTGACAATACACAACAAAAGCAACTTTCATTATCTGTCAGTGCTTCAAGCACTATATTGTTACTATTCATGGACGACCACAGACACAAAAAGCATCCATACAGGTTCACACTAAAGGTTCGCCTCAAATCATACCTCTTTTCCAATAGTAGCCCATGAAGCGTTCTTATACTCTTTCCATAACCGAGGACCAAATGCAGAGCAGTACTTTCACTGATAGGCACAGCCTCAGCTCCCAGCAGTCTAGTCTTTGAGACTTCCACAGCTGGAGGTTGCTTCTGCATGGTTTTCCTCTAGCATGAGTGTGTCTAAATGTTCCCTGAACCCATTTATATGGGTTCCTAACAGTACTGCTTTGCTTACAATTATTTGCCACCTCCCTTATATTGTTGCATTGGGTTGCTCAAAGACGCTAACTAGAGGTAAGGAAAAATCACTTCAGCAACTACATTTATATACAGCTTTGGAAAAAGAGTTGCTTCGTTTGCGGCATGTTAATATTACCTTAATTTTAAGATCTTTGCCTATATTTGTGTGCAAGGTTGTTTTAAACAGCTTGAAAAATCGAAACTCTCCATGACAAAGAAGTAAGCCCTGCCCAAGCCCAATTGAATCTCTTCTCAACAAAATAGCAAGAGACTCGTAATTCAGCTCTTCCTGATGAAAGATCAGTCTTTGCAGCAAAGAACAGGTAACTGTGGGAAAAGCTGAAGGGGCACAAACAAATGATTCTCAGCTAGAAGTCTGAATGGGCAGAAGGAGGAGAAATCTGTCTTTAACTACAAGTATCAAATAACTGTTGAACCTATGAGTGCAATTCCTGAAAGGCCAAAGAGAAAGCTTTTTCATAACCACCATATACAATAGGACAGCAACATTCACAAAATAACAGGAAATTATGAGACAACCAAGAGAAAAGAAAAATCAGTATTTTGATTTTTGTGCTTTTAAGGTTGTTGATTGTCCTGAAAGTGACAGTACTCTGAAAAGAAAGCAGGATAATGGACAGTTATTATGATCACACCACTTTGCTTTTCTCAGACTGTGGTAGTTATAACTAACATCACTTCTTATTGTTTTTCATTTACATGTTAGTATATATTTCACATTCATAAGGGACAATTTAAAACAGACAACACAAATTTATAGGAAATTTAAATACACAATCTCACTTGTCACATCTATAAAAACAGCAGTGTGTGCGTGTGTGTAGAAATTGGAAAAAAACCCAAACAAAATACATACACCCACAAGTCTCCAGGCTTCACTTATCACTGCATACTGGAGCCGATTCAGAACAAACCCTTCAATTTCTCTGTTTAGTTTGACAGGAGATTGACCAATCTTCTTCATCAGGGCATATGTTCTCTCTGTAGTAGAAGGATCTGTTTCTGGATGAGGAACAATTTCAACCAACGGCACAAAGTAAGGTGGATTTACCTGAATAAGAAACACAAAAGAAGAGTGTCAACTATCAACAGATTAACAGAACAAGTTAATATAAAGCATCTTTATAGGTTATTACTAGTGTGGATATTTTCCAGTGAACACAGTAAGCTTGATCTTCAGATCCTGAAAGACTTCACAAATTCAATAAAAGCTAGCGTATTAATTCAAACTAAAAAAAAAAAAAATCTTGCATTAAATTTAACTCTGTTTAACCCCAACAAAGTTCATGGAGCGACACTAAAGATGACAGCACTCAAATGGTACTTTGGGACATATCACTAGGAGACTTTATCCTGACTTGAGCAACCAACGTTTTCTCAATATTCAGGCTGTTTGTTGTTGTAACGCACATGGCCACCACCCGTCTCTCCAAATGAAGCAAGGCATTTCCTTTCAGATATTCAAGAACTTCGTATCAAAATCATTGCTAAACACCGCCTGTAAGATGCAACACTTAATAGATAAGCTGCTACTGGCCCAAGCCTGTAAATATATGCTAAATGCAGTAACAGATATCACATAAAACATACTTTGAAAAAATTGCAGAACAGGTTACCTTCAAACACTGTACCTACTTTAAAAAAAAAAAAAATAAAAATTACCTCTCCCTGACTCTTCTCAAATGTAATTTCTCATCAAGTCAAGACCTTTCTGTAATGTATTTTTGAAGTAATAAACAAAAAATTCTAAAGAACATCCTAGAAACAGCTAAAAGTTCTTCAGGTCATAGTGTTACAGGCAGTAACACTGCCTGCATGCCCCTTCCAAAAGCAACAGTCCTTCAGCCATATTCTTAAGGTGTTAAACTCAACTCTCAATCTAGATTCCAGGCAATAGAAGGAGCTAAAATATCATAAATTACTACCAGAAATAACACTGACATTTAAAGGACAGTAATTAAGTACTGATTCTTCCACCATCCTCCCTTATCATAGAATCATAGAATGGCTAGAGTTGGAAAGGACCTTAAAGATCATCTAGTTCCAACCCCCCTGCCATAGGCAGGGACACCTCTCACTAGAGCAGGTTGCTCAAAGCCCCATCCAGCCTGGCCTTTATAGCCCACCACTCTTAACTGTGCTCATGTAAATGTAAGTACAGGATTTAGTCATGTAGCAACGGGCAAGCAGTCCTTCCTCCTCGCCGTATTTTCTTTCTTTCCTGTACTTACACGGTTGCTTTTACTGTAAGGTCTGACGAAGATAACCTGCTGTTGTAGGCTACGTCTGCTCTGACTACTGCTGTAACATGCTTATTTCATCCCCTTTAAAGTGCCTTGTGTTCCAGTATCACCTTTCTCACATCAGTCTCTTTGGCAGTGCCACTACCAACGCTGAGAACACCGTGATGGACACCATCGCAGGTGTGATGCCAGGCAATTTAGCAAGATCCAAACCCCTGCAGCACCAATAAGTTCTCTGAAGGCTTTTCTAACCCTTAAGTATATCACAGGTTTCACTCAGGAAGAGGACAAGTTAATTGTTGAGAGAGACTGAGGCTATTATAAATTTCTTCCAAGATTAGTGTTGAGAGCCATCTTATTGAAAAATTCTATTTCATGAACTTGGCACAGGCAGTACACGGGTGTGTTCATGAGCACACTGAGGAGATGCAGCAAGACAATTTTTTAGGAGTGAGATAATAGATGTTGGTAAAAACTAAAAGTGGCAGAATGTGGATGAAATTGGGGGTGGGGGAAGGTTTCTAAAAATGAGAAGGGGGAATACAAAGCTCTTCTTTGGGGAGCAGAAGAACTTCCCTTACTCACCCTAACAAAATGAAAGCTAAGAAAGGATATGACAAAGTAAACACAGAGAAATAATTAAGCTACACAAAAGCTGCCAACACACATCAAATTAGTTTTAATGGACTGTTAGTAAGATTGGAACAAAAATTAGAAAACACAAACAACTTCCAACAGGAGTAGTGGAGTTAAAAATCTTACATTTTTAAGGTGATTACAAGGTTTCCTGTAAAGCAAGGAACTTCACTCAATGGCACACAGTCTCTCTCTGTTTCTAGCTGTGTGACCTAGAAGGTCATGAAAAATGAACTGCTCTGCAGAAGACCTCCACTCATACGCTGCCTGAAACTACTTGCAGAGAACAGCTGCACATACGCATATGGCGTGCATTTCTATCATACAGCTGTGCTATGGGATTCCTTTTATTTTTTCTAATTACTGAACCCATTGCTATGTTAGGCAAAGAGATGAGCTCCTTCTGCCCTTTGGGCATTTCATTTCGTTTCTCCTCAATACACTCACCTGTGCCAGAGGATTTACAACTTTAGCTTCTAATTTTTCTGGTATGTCAAAACTTTTGGTTTTTACAGCGTCTTCCAGAGCTGCTTGCCTCCTGCAGCCACCACTCCCCATGTCCTACTGTTGTGTTCAAGATGTTAGTACGGCCATGGTTAAAACAAAACACACCAGAAGCCAACAAAGCAAGCATGTTTTCTGATACAACAGATGCAGAAATGTCCCTGGAAGATTACACTGGCTCAGAGCTTCTCCAGTACACTCCCCTTTGGGTGAAGCTGAGATTACTAAGAAAATAGCCTCAGTTGGATTGCAAAGCCATTTCAGAACAATTAGACATTCTAAGGCACTCCAGTGTATTTGCTTTGGAAAATGCTTTCGGAAAATCCTTACAACAGCAACCTAGGAAATGTTTGCGCAGGGACTAGCTACCTTTCCAGATCTGATAAAACCTGTTTTCAGAAGTGGCTCCTATAAAGACTGCAGCTCAGACTAAAGAAGTCAACAGGTACAGGCCAACTTGGGAAAACAGTAAGCAAGACTAATGTAAAGATTGACAGTCAGAGAGTAGGCAGAAGCCTAGGAATTGGTTAAAAAACCATCACAGCTATAATTAGTTAATATAGAGGTCTACAAGAGACATTATCTCTTGTCTTGCACTACAGGAAGTTACAACCCTAGAAATAGGAGATAAGGAACTACTGAATTTTAGACTGGAGAAAAGCTGAACATAGACAGAGGTTTGAAGTTTGACTACTTTTTTTTTTAAAAAAAAAAACAAAACTAAAAGGAGATGAAAACCAATTATAAAGAAAGAAACCAATCCTTTTGCTCCTTTTGCTTCCCAATCACCCCAAGGCACAATGGTGGTGGTGGAGGATGTCACCAAATGCTTTGACACTGCAGCATTAGACTACAGGCAGCTGCAGAGACATTACAGTAAAATAGTGCTGTATTTTCGTGTTCACACTGCCACTCTTGAGCATGCCCAGGGAACTGACATTTACTCTATACCCCAAGTGATGCCCTGGACAAACAACATGTAGTTACCAAATTGCAGACCTTTCTCCAGAATACTGCAAACCTTCATAACAACAGTCCTCCTAACTAATCTGTCAAACACCAGACTAAAAATAGGCTAACAACTTCATTAGCTACTGAGTAGTGGAAAACAGAAGCAGTAAGAATCCCAGTGATCGGGTCAAAATGCTCTTCCATACTGAGGAGAGATGTGATAACCCACTGCCTGGCAGCTCCAAAGAGGCTCACAGGTGCCCTTCAGCATTTTGAGGTTCTGCTGCCACCTCTAGTCATGCCACTTCTGCATCACTGCCCTGTCCCAGCTGGTCACAAAGCATACAAATTCAGCTCCAAGTACAATTTGTTCCATTTCATCCTCCTGCTTTTCCTCTTGGGGTATACTGCTTCTGCATCAGAACTGAAGAAACCAGACTCAAAACCTTCCATCTTTTATCAACGTTACCTGAGAAGCACATGCAGCTCACTGTTTGGATCCTTAGTGTCACCCAACAGCAGCTGAAAAAAGGATACTAGAAAAGACTAATGATGCCACAAGAAGAAAGTAGATAATTATAGGTTTGTCTTCAAAACTCGAAATTCCTACATTTTGAGAAACAGCAGTTTGAGTAACACACAACAATATGAGCACAAAAGCTTACACAGCTTATCTTGAGCCAACAGTATGAAACATGCATACATCCTCTCAATTTAGTAGATGCTGCTGCTCACAGATTGACCAAACAAGCTTTTCTGAAAAGCCAGGCCCCTTCACACTACCAACAGCTCACAACCACTCCAAATATCCTTCTGTATCTCCCAGTCTGCAGGGAAGAGTTTGGGATGCAGTTAAACATCTGTACTACTACTACTACAAAAACAAAATATGCCATCATACTTACAGGATGTGACACAATACACTGCTTAACATGCTTAAGGCCAGTGAACAATTTGCTGGGTAAGAGACAAGAGGTCGAGCTGCTCAAGATAACATTGTCACCAACAATAAGATCTAACTGGCCGAAAATCTTCTTTTTCAGCTCCAGGTTCTCCGGAGTACATTCCTAGAATAAAAACAAAAATCAGTATTAGAAGCTTCTAGTTCAATAGTATTCATATATTTCAGACTTCACTGATCCCACCTTGACATCTAGGAACTCAGCACAAACCATCTGTTTTAATCAGCCTAGATATACCAGTGAGCCATAACACAAAAATACCTTCCTACATATAAAGAAATGGAAAGCTTAAAAGTTTCTCTACAGCAGAAAATGGACCGCCAAACACCACAGGAGATTTAACAGAAACCAAATTATTCTGCTTTGTATAAAATATAGACTTCTACTCCTGCACAGAGATAACAGAGCATGGAGGATTAAGACCTGGCACTCATTTTTTTTTTTAGGAGAATCTCACATGACAGAAGTCAGCACTATCTCTCAGACAAGATGGAAATGTGTATCTCAAAAGAAGACAAACTTAAAAACTCCAGAACTATGGCAGGAGATTCCAAGGTACAGTTCTGGAACCTGCACTGAAACATCTCTCAGCGACCCTCACACTTAAGAAGCTTAAATATCTCCATACACCTCAACTCTGAGAAAGATTTCTGAAGTACAATGCACTCTATCAGAACTTCACCCAAAGGTACTGAGCATATATTCAGCTCTGCAGTATTGTGTAAAAATTTAATACTTATGAGCCAAGAGCCACAATCTACAGTTACTAGAATTTCAAAATTATCTCCAGGAGTTGCTTGAAGAAGAGCATGCAGAAGTCCACCAGGCTGGGAGCAACAAGGACATGGGAGAATAACTACAGTGGATCCCACAATCAACAGGAAAGACTTCACTCCATGAGAAGAAAACAGAGGGACAAAGCCAGCTTTTTTTCTGGAGTTTTTGGAAAGGTTTAAAAAAAATTCAAACAGGATCCCAAACTTGCCAAACCTCAGCTTTCCCCTTAAAACACACAGAAAATACCTGTTCTTTTCCAACTCAACCCTTCTACCACCTGTCAGTACTTCATTTTGTCCTTCTGTTATGCTGAACTCATGTAAGGACAGCGAAATAGGCTATACATTTAATATAATCCAAAATTTACATTCAATACCTGGCAGCTTCAGACAGACTCTGTGGCAGGAATGCCCAGGGCCAGAGTTTTTAACCCAGCAAATGGGTTAAAAGTAATTTGAAGTCTTAAAAAATAAGCAAGTTGCATGGAACAGTACTAGAAGTTCCATGATGCAGAAGAGATAAACCGGGTCATTTAAGAACTCCAGATAGAGCCCAAAGTAATAGACGGTCTTATCAAAACAAAATGATACCCTGCTTATAATTCCAGGATCCCTGCTTGTTGGTTAAGTTTAAATAGTTTCTTTTAGTAAAGCCAAAGATGAAGAGAACTCTGGAGATACTGTTCAACCTAATAAAAGAGGTGCTCTGAATAGGTTTATTGTGAACTTGAAACTCTAAGCCTCCTCTCGCATCAGATGATAATCAAAAAAGGCAAACTCAAATCTGCTGGAAACTCAAACCTGCCACGGTTACGTAAGGTTTCTGAATGGGCCATTTGCTTGAAGTTTCTTGTATAGTGTCACAATTGTATTCAGGTTGTTGGACCACTGCAATAAAGTTTCTGTCCTCATCAAGCATGCAATTATTTTCTCAGAGACACCAATTCCCTGAAGAACAGGGGAAAAATTAAGCTCTAAACAATCCATTAAACAGGAACCTCACTTGCTGTCAGTTATAGAGCCTGAAGAGGTCTGAAGCTATTCTGTTCACCCTGAGAAAGAGAAGATCAAACAGTGAGCAGGTAAGATATGGTTTTAAAGCTACCACAGTCTCTCTCAAAGAATCAGTGCAAAAAGGTTAGCATACACCTCTACGCATTTTAAGTGACACTGTATATTTCTGTGGCCTTTTTGTAGGGAACAGTACACCTTTATTCCAAGGCCTGAGCACCTGAACAAGGTTGCTACTAATCTGACTTCCAATTTAAACTTTATTAAGACGTCTATTTAACAGCCTGATCCGAACATGATAGTTGTTAATTTTTTAAAACCCACCTGCTGGAAGTGTTGTACTGAATTGAAGGCTTAAAGGTAACGGGCATTATGCTATTCAAATACACGATCAGAGAACAGGTAACAGCTACTTGACCTACCTATGAACTCTTAAAGTACTACACAAAGATAAACGCGTACTACACTCTCTCCCCAGCAGACAACACCAATACCCTAACCAGGTGATTGAGGTCTAGTTGCCACTAATTAAAGAGCTGCACTCATGACACGACCCCTTGAATGCCAGTACATATAAAGCTAGAGAAGGAAGTTTTATCTGTATAAAACCAGCAGCCCTGTGTTTTTGTACAGGCTTTTCCACCATGCTATCCACTATCTGTGCTCCCACACACATCCATGCTCATCGAAGTGCACAACTTCATTTACCTATATTTAAATACTGGCATCTATCCAGATTCTTTGTATCCATTCTCAGATATGCCAAGGTAGCAACTCACCTGTACCACCTTCTAGGAAACACTCCCCAAAACATTATCTTGCAAAATACCTTATCCTTACACTAGCAATGGGAATCACTGCCAAGGCTGTGGATTTCTTAGCACTGGGAGGTGAAAGAAACGAAGTATGGCCTGAAGTAAAGCACTGCAACACAGTGGTATGGTCCTAAAGTAAGTGGTATTGTCCTATACAAGCATGGCAGTATAAGATGAAAGCCAAAGATTTAAACTGGCATGGAGAAGGTGAAAGATTAGCAGCCACTCACAAACAAGCAAGCCACCTTCTGTAAAAGCACCTGGAGATGCTGTCACAGGGACCAGAATTGAGTCCTTTCAATAGCAAGTATGGAGTCTGATGGTAGTCACCAAGCATAAAGAATTGCAGAATAAAGGAGTTTGAAAGCCAGAGCTGCACAATGAGGAGTTCCCACCTCCTGACTAGATTCTGGCTGCTGCATATTCAAAATATAATCAAGAAAACATTTCCTCCCTGGCAATCTTAATATGAAGATTTATGACAATGTAAATTCCTGAAAGCGAAGATAGATCAATCTTGAGCTCTCCTATACCCCTCTTCATTCCCAGACTGCATCCCACGCCATGGAATTCTTCCAAGCAGATTTTGGCCTGAACAGGCCAGAGTTGTCTCTCCTGAAGTCCAGGGTTGTGATCCCACTTATAGTCTTGCTTCTCCTCTCAGGATCCTCAACTCCACCACCTCATGGTCACTGTAGACAAGGCTTTCCCCCAACCTTCGCATCTCCAACCAGTTCTTCCTTGTTTCTAAGTATGAGGTCTAGCACATTCCCCCTTCTGCTCCTCAACCACTTATGTCAGGAAGACAACACGAATGCATTCCAGAATCTTCCTGAATCTTCTGTGCTCTCCTGTGCTGTCCCTCCAGCAGATATTGATGTGGTTGAAGCCCCACCATGAAGACAAGGGCCTGTGAATGTGAGGCTTCTTCCAGTTGTCTGAAGATGGCATTTTCTTTCTGATCAGGTGGTTTGTAGCAGAAATCTACCACGTTGTCTCCCACATTGGTGGTCCTATTAATCCTGATCCATAAACTCTCATCTGGCTTCTCATTCAAACAGAGGCAGATCTCTGTGCATGCTGGCTCACAGCATGTAATCAACACCATAGGCAGCTAGTCCTCTCCTACCTTTGTTTTCCATCACCTAACCCCCAAAAGCTGTACTTCACTGCTATGCTGCAGCTGCTACAGCAAGAATGCCCTGAAGCTTCACCCTAACCACAACTGAGGTAGGAAATTATTTTCAAGAGTTCCATGACTTCCATCTTCCCGGTACATTCAATGGGGCTTCAACTAGCAGGTAAGCTGTTTAGAAGCCATAACCACTTTGATTGCTGCAAGGACACTCTTTATCTTCGGCAGTTAAGTGATGATCTCCAAACATGCCACAAACCCTGGCTCTGTTCCTCTATTTATACACATATAATTTACAGCAATTTAAGTGTTCTCAGCTTTTTAGTGCTGCAATTTAGCTGACAATTTTGAGGCTCTTCTGTAGAACAGTTCCCAGAGTCAAGTGACAGCAATCTTCTCCTCTCATAGAATGAGGACATAGCAGCAGCTTTCGGAGCACTGAACTATCTCACAGGCTGGACCCAGACTGTCAGCACTCCTGTGACAAGAACCGCATTATGCCCAGCTCTTTGTGGAAATATAAAGATCTTCACAGGATTAAGAGACAAAGAGTTCTGAATCTCAGAAAAGCAGTTTTTCCGAAAGTTTTAGTGCCTAATCCATTTATACAAATACTTTAATTATCTTCTATAGTTATAATCCACTAGAAAAATAACTTCCCAGAAAAGACTTCAGGCATAATTGTCTTATTTTCAATCTACCAAAACACTTCAGAATGTCGTATTTCTAAAACAAAGCCTGATTAACATAAACCTACATAAGGCAGGGATGTGTGGATTTTTAACAGCATTCAGGTTACCTGTATGGAGACAGACATTAAAAACACCTGAAAAGGAGACTTGGAAATCAAATTAAATGAAACCTAGATTTCAAAGCACTATTACTATAGCCAGCAACTGTATAGTCAAATACAAC
>KZ506120.1:0-14859 GCA_002844005.1 Limosa lapponica baueri
TCCCAAAGCCTTTATAACGTTCCTGCTGTCATACAGACGTCATAGCTTGACAGAGCTATTCCACAATAAGTATCAGCCAAGTGTAAAGCACAAAAGTTTAAGCTGAGCAATCAAACTGAATGGAATTCAGCCTTCTCTGGATTTGAATCCTGTATTTCTACCCCAAAAGCCAACATCTTCTTAGCACATGAACTCTTCCACTTTAACACACCTTTACTCCCCCTAACTTCCACATCACCCTTCTTCTCTGTTCCACCACCCGTAATCACACCCTGAGCTGCAGCAACAGCTGCCTGCCAGAGTTAATTCAAAAGTATGTATGTGCTGCTGGTTGAATCACCTATGTGATTAGCCAGCAGGCCAAAACCAGCAGGTAACTGTAACCTCTGTTTGTGGTGGCACTAATGTGAGTTTTTCCTTTCCTTTGAATTTATGCCAGTTCGCAAGGTGGTCAAAAAAACAAGCAAGGTGAGGAGAGGAAGCGACTCATAGACGGCTGCATTGTATAAACTTCACTTTCTGAGCCATTGGTAGATGAGACTAAAGGAAAAAAAAAATAACAGAAGTAAAACAAATCTAAAAAGACTCATTAAAAGTTACAAAAAAATTCATCTGGAAAAATAAAGTCTCTGACATTTTCACCTTAAGGAAGGCTGAAGATTACCAAAACAAAGAAACCCAAAACTAAAAATCTCTGTATTACAGACAGCCAAAGTGTTACTCATCTATTTCGTATTTCTGCCTGTTTACTGAATTGGTCTTTATGAGCTATAACCTAACCGTAAATACATAACTAAAAGATTCTCAGAATCACATATAAAATTATTATTATTACGCAAAGCCCCACAACAGCAACTAAGCAGAGTGAGAAAATCCTACTTCCTCCCTACTTTGGGAAAACCTAATTTATAGCTATTTCTCATTAAAGCAGATGCTATTAAAAGAAGAAAAAAAAAAGCCTGTAATCTTATGAAAACCTCCATTTCAGAAAGCTAGGACTCAATCCCCAGCACAAACTCAAACATAATTCAACACTAGATCAGCTTCTCAAATGTAATAGCATTATGACTAAGGGGTAGTTGAATTGATTTTCAATTCAAGTAAGAAATCAAGTTAACCTCAACCTCCCAGCAGACAAATACATTCTAGTAGAGTACAAGAAAATATCTAAAGGTTTCTGTGGTTAACACAAACCCCAGTTGCTAATGTAACCAAAAGAACACTGTAAAAGTCCAATTTTCCCTCCAAAGAGTCTCCAAAGATCACATTTTCCAGGATGAAAGACAGTGTCCTTTACCACCTGATGAGGATCCAGCAAGGATTTATTTGCCATTTCCAGACTGTGGTACTGTAATTTAGGGAAACTAGAAACAATGTGGTTACTTCTGACTTCTCACAGTACAACCAGCTCCATTCTTGACTGGTTACCTCAACAGAATCACAACACACTGGTCTCGCTCTCAGACAGCGCACATCCTCATTAGCATCATCAACAAGGTCATAAACATGACATGCCCTAACTATGATTTAATTTCCCTCCTTGATGTTTCTCTAGGACTCAGCAAGCAAACAACTAAAAGGATGAAAGCCAAAACACATAAAATATTGAGCAACATTAGGAAACGCTAATGTAATAAAGTATGGCTGTGGAGCAAACAATATAAATGAAACCTAATAAACGAAAATTAATTGCTTTCAAAATGCATTGAAGAGGCAATCCTTTTGATACAAACTATCCAAAAGAGTGAAAGACGTATAGTACACACTTTTTCCTCTTATATCCACTCAGCTCTTAAGAACAACAGTATTTACAGTGAACAGGAACTTCAACTACAGGTCCAATTTACTTAAGAAGCATGAAGATCCCAGTGAAAAATGGTAAATTTTTCTATGCAAAATTATATACACAGAATAAATGCGCTTCAATTTCGTAATGGCCTGACAGAGTATGAAAACCGTTTGAAGGCCAGGCTATTCAAAATATTAAGGTTCAGTAAATAAAAAGTATTAGTGGGCTTTCCAATATATTATTACTATTCCTGTTATTTACCTAAGGGTTTTACTTCTCTTGAGAAAATAAAAAAGTAAGACTGGCTGATCCACTTAAGATTTCCCATGCTGGAAGGTTAAACCTCTGCTCAGAACCAAGATTTCCACATTGGAAAAAAGTCAGCTAGGAAGAGGACTTGGATTATCAGTAAAATACGTCTGCAGAATTAGCTGAATGTTTCGGAAAGACATGCTTTCAGAAAATGAATTTCTGAACATAGAAAAATAAAGTAGTTGAAAAGAGTGAGATTAACACACCCTGTTTTTCAGTGAAGGTACAACCATGGACCCTAACTTTAAAAGATAAAATAATTGGTGACTATTATAAAGCCTCCTAATTTGCCTGATACAATCTAAATACACTTAGGAATAAACACTGTCTCTTCTTCTCATAAATCAAACAACTGATCAAAAGTGTTTCTTATTATTTGATAGCAATTAAGTTTTAAGAGACTGTCCGTGAATGAACAAGAGCTATACAAATTAATGCAACATTGAGTGTAAGTGTTTTAAAGCAGCATTCTGGGAAGGATTTAATAACTACTCACTGAACAACACACATTCTGCTTCAGAGTGAGAAAACTGGTTAATTATTGAGAAAACACAGTAAAGCACCGCTTTTTCCAATATATATATTCAAATATATATTTTCTTCCTGAAACAAGTATGATCTCTACTAAAACTTCTTAATATACAAAAATACCTTCAAGTGCAAGACAATATTTTTGACCTGACATAGATATCTTTGAGATCACTAAAAATACAGCATTGCTGTATTCTTTGTCAGGATTTGGAGCTCTTTTTTTTTTTCAGTCCAATGTATTAATTTTCTAATTATTTAAAATGGGTGGAAGAGAAGAATATAAATACATAAGATTAATTACTTAAATATTTTTTGCCCCACCCCCCAAACCAAATAGTAGAAACCCTAGAAATCCAGTCACACCCAGAGAAACATACTGAACTACAATTAAAAAAAAAATAACCCCACAACAAAACAAACAAAACCAAAAAGAATCAAACAAAAGGCCTCAAACAAAATTAAAAAAACAAACAAAACCAAAAAATCCCACTGATATGGAATGGCACTGGAACAGGTTGCCCAGAGAAGGGGTTTGGAACTAGATGATCTTTAAAGTCCCTTCCAACCTATAACCATTCTATGGTTCTATGAATTGCATTGTATTAAAGGCTTCATGTTATTTTACAGCATATTTGAATGTTGGAGATAAATTCAGACTTTCCTGTGTTCTAATGCTTATGCAGGAGATTAACTGCTTCGTAAATGTATGGTAATTAGCCAGAACAACTGACGTACTTTCGAATTAGGGAAAAAAAGTCTATCTTAATCTGTTTTTTCCTCTTCGGGTAAGACTAAGAGGCATATTGCTATACCAGTACTTATTTATTAACAATCTCCGAAGGCATTATTTGTTTGTTTGCACAAGAATACCTAGAGAAAAGATACAAGGAAACCAGCACTTGCGGGCACTTTCATCTTCATGCATTTGTATTTGCTTCCTGTTACATAGGCTATTTGAAATCATCACACACATTACTGATTATATATGAGCAGACATCTTATCCTTCCATTACAAGTTATAATGACAGTGGACTTGCAACCTAAAATTCAAGCACAGAAAAATTAATGAAACCTCATGGGAATGGACAGCTGAACACAGCGTTTATTCAGATTGTTACCTGATGGTTTATTTCACTTCAATGTATTCTATTACTAATCTTGGCAAATAATATCAACAGAAAGACGTATACAAGCAAACAAAATCTATTCTGAAATTCCACTTAAAGTTTCACCTTGTACAAAAAAATTCTGAAGCGTTTTCTTCACTGCCACCTAAGGATATCCTCTACTACAAACAATTTTATTTTGAAACAAGAGGCAGGGCTTTTTGGTCTGGCCTGGCTTTTGTAAGCATCTACAGCAAGTGTACAAAAATTGATTCTCCTATTTGCATATACACCTATTTCATTAAGTGTATAACCAGCACTGTATGATTTTTGTGCATTCCTCTGAGATTATAGAAATTTGGAAAATCTGTTTTACTGCTTTTGTTGACAGTACAACTCTATGCAAAAGCAAGTACACAAACATAGAACTGATTGTTTCTATGTAATTTCTCCAGTTGACTTTGCAGGAGATCTCTTTACATTAATCCCTTGAAAGCTGCTTAAGAAAAACAAAAAAAAAAAAAAAAAAACTGATTGTTTCTATGTAATTTCTCCAGTTGACTTTGCAGGAGATCTCTTTACATTAATCCCTTGAAAGCTGCTTAAGAAAAAAAAAAAAAAAAAAAGCAACCCTCACCTCACGTTGTTTTAGACAAATATAAATACAAACTATAACTTTGTGGATTTCTACATGAGTAGCCTGATTGTCGTCCATTGAATCTCTTGCTGTGACAAGAATATTCCAGTTAAATGTTGTAAGTCAGGTCCTTAAAAACGTGGAGCTGATTTCTATTGTGAGCCATACAAGAACTGCTGTACCTTTTGAAATAGGTAATATGCTGCTCAGCAGCAACATAGAAATGTAGCAGAAACAGGATGGTATCTCAGCCTACCGCCTTCACAACTACTTTCTAGGTAACCTTGTCTGATAATAGTTTAAACTACCTCATTTTCATCTCTGTGTGATATAGCCTGCAAGACTTTAAAAGGATAAAAAAACTACACGTACTTTTTCACCAAAAATGTATTTTTATCAAAATTGGTTTTGTTCAGAACAGTTTGAATATGTTTTCTATCTTGCTAAGTTTCAAAACACTTCACTAGGATTTTTCCATTTTGCTAAAACTTTACTTTTCTATTTTTTGCTGTATTTCAATCTATAATGTTTTGATTTTTCAAAATCAAACAGGAATGATCCAACATCAGTTAGGCAAAAAGCCTTCAATACCTTCAATACACTCGAAACTATTAGGGTGTTATTTCTATGGTAAATGGAGCTTTTGTCCTGAATTGAAGTGAACATTAAATAGCAGAATTTCCTATGGAACAGTAGTTGTTTTCCAACTCATTGTGCTAGAAACAAACCAGGAGAAACAGCGAGTTCCTTTTATGCCCTCCTAAATCCACCTCCCAGTCATTCTTTCCTATCATCTGCATGCCATCTTTGACTACATTCTCTAGATTCTCCAAACCTCCCAGGAGTATCCACATTTTACAATCTGTTATTTTGATCTGTGGCAACCTTCTTCTTAGATTTCTGCAGCTAAATGTTCCATTATCATCTTTTGTTTCCCCATCCTTAATTAGGTATATGAGACAAAAATTTTGCCATCTTACAAAGTTACATGAATTGATTTTTGGCTATAGCTGAAAGATTTCATGCTAAAGGGCCCAAGAGAGTGAAATATCATCTGTTCCTCTACCTAAAAAAAAGCTCAACAATCAAACCACCACATGATAGAATATAGAGTATATTAAAGCTATAGCATGGAAGTTGGCACTGATGCTTACCAAACATGTCATTTTAGATAGAGGTATAATTAGCACAGAGAAACATGCAGTTGTCCTGCTTGTCCTCCAGAGAGAAAAAAAAAAAGATTAAGTGACATTAAAGGATGCTAAACAAATGTACGCAAGACAAGAACAACAACAACAAAAAATCTAGACAATGCATACTGAGGATTTTTCTCTGTTCCTGGAAGAAATTGTAATTCAGTTGTTACAGCTACATACAACAGCAGCTCAATTTATATGTGCTCAAGGAGCAGAGTTAAACAAATTTCTTAGCAGAAAAACACTAGCAGTGTTACATGTTGATGTGCAGAGTAGTTGCTGACAGGCAACGGAGAGACACACTCTGTTAATGTGCAGTATAGACATACTTTGCAAAAAACTGCATGGTGAAGTTGAAAATTGGCTTTTTTCCCCAGCTCTACCTGAAATGACCTTGCACAAGCTGTCAGTCAACCTGGGTGAATGATACATCCCAAGGCAGGAAACCCTGGTTTATGATAAGGACTGTTAACAGCAGTCCGTGGAAGATCTGGGACTACTATGCATAACCTTTAGATGCAAAGTTCACTGAATTTTCCAGTAGGCTACAGTGCACATAAGGAAAGGGGTTGAGTCTCCCCCAAAAGCATATGAATACTAGAATACTTTTATGTCTTTGAGATAATTTTTCTGAGAATGCTTGTGTGACTCAAAAGTATGTGTTTAAGATGGCAACACTAAACCCACAACAGACTTTATTTCACAAGGCTACCTAGCCAAAGCATTCACATTTAAGACTTAATCTTACATATAATCAGCAGTGCACTCCTCTTCAATCACACTTAGAGCCTTTAATTCATATTATGTACATTTACATTTGACATAAGACATTTTTATAACTAGAAGTCCAGAAAGGATGACCAGATCTGTCACACTAAACTCCTGCAGACCACGGGGCATCAAGTTTCACAATGAGAGTGTTTATCAAGGCCAAAATAACAGAATGAACAAAAAATTCCAGTACTTTGCAGATTATACCTTCATCACAGCCAGGCCTTAGAGCAGAGCAAGGCACCATCATGTGCCTGTCCCCTCAGGCTGAGAAGCCGGTGACCACATGGGAGCCCGTCCATCTTCCCCCTGCCTCATTCTTGTTCCTTGTCTTTTCCCACCTTTACTCCCAGGTCAAATTCGCTGTTAACTGGCCACCAGCACTGCTTTTGCTGATGCTGCATAACCTGCTATCAGCAGTTTTCATTTGCTGCCTGTGCAGTGGACAGAAAAGTTTATACTTAACTGGTATACTAGTTAAGTATATAACTAGTTAAGTTTATGCTATACTTAACACTCCTTGGACTCACCCTGGGACTCAAGGCAAAAAAAAAGCCCTCCCAAACCTGAGCAGTTTACAGACTGGTGCAGGCTCCTCGTGAAACAACAGCGTGCTGTGTGTTTGTGAGCTATTACTGAGTTTCACTCCCTCCTACCTCCTTCTACTCATATAAAAGTAGAAACCTAGTGCATTGCAGCCTTGTTGCCAGCTGCCACTGGTGGCCTGAAGGGCACAAGGACACAAATCGCTCCATTCCAGCACACAGGTTCAGACATCTTGTATGACACTCCTGCTCAGGAAGAAGAGTTAAAAGTCCATCACTCACCCTAGTTCCTACAATCATAGTATTGTACCTATGTGCAGCCATTTACAGACACTACTTGGCTGTCCCATCTCCTTTTTGAGGACATGTGCATTTAGTAATTTCACATCTGACACTCAGGCATGGAGCTTCATGGAGGTTAAAGAGATTTTCATACTAACTCTGCACACTGTTTCTGAACAGTACCTCTGGCTTCCTGCTGTAGAGCCGGCCTTGCTGGCCCACAGCTGTAGGGCAGGCAGCGGGCTGGTGAACAAGCAAAGTCCAGCCTCACTCTGCTTCTGTGTCTGGACACCCCGATCCTCTCCAGGGCTGCACTGGAAAGCCCTAGCTCTATACGTTATTGTATCTTGCAGGTTTGAGCTCCGAAAAGCAAGCCTACCACTGATACTTCACCACATAGGAAAGCGCACGAGAGAAAGGTTCTTTCTGCTTGTACGTATGAGCTGTTCTTAATCCAACTAAACAAGAACCTAACCTAGCCTAACACTGCCTCATATCTGATCTAACTCAATATATAGTCTCTTTTCATTCTTCCTTTTCTTCTTCAAGGCACTGAGCGCACCTAATCACACATGTTTCTTCCATTTTCTTTATGAAAGATGTTTTTCCAGTTTTCTTAGCTCATTTCTAGTGACAAATTGTTATTTATATGCATTAAATGAAGAAAGGACACACACTGGCTAAAATAGGAGCTTGTCATTAGTAGATACTTAGCATGACACTTTGGGCAAGTCACTTAATCTCCTCTTTGTCTCAAAATCCCCACCTGGAAAATATGAATAACAGTGGGAAATGTTTTGACTAGTGTTTATAAACAATTTGAGACTCTCAGCATGCTTGAAGAAAAATGAAACGTGGCACTACTGTTAAAGAAAGAAATGCTGAAAAATGAACATCATATTTAAAATTAAAACAGATCTGATATGAAAGCATAGTACTGCTTGACTAATCTCGATTTTTCTGGACTGAAATAAGCACATCAGAAAAGGTAATGAGTAAGAGAAACAGCTGCAACACAACATTCCTTGGGCATGTACTTGTGTTGTCCCAAAGCTATTGTGCTATTTATTTAATATTGTATTTATGGGGGGAGGCAGGAGATCTGTTTGAGAGCATCGCTTTCTAGACACAAAGAAAGGAATAAAGATGATGAGAAATGAAGGGAATTTACCTAGCCTCAGTGTTTGTTGCCCCAAATCCAAAAAATCTATCACTGCAAACTCTTTCAAAGCAGGAAAGTACAAGAACTGGTTTTGAAAAGGTTTGTTCAGGTTATCAGGCTGGACCTACACACTGACTGGAGCTCAAGGCAAGCTTAAGTCTGCTTCTTATGAACTGAACACTTCATGCTAGCTCAGTGAAAGACTGCACAGGTAGTTAGGTAAATTACACTGCCATCTGTACAACAGACACCTATCTATAGATATTACATTTTTCCTTTAAATCCATTTGATAAGCCTTCAACGATGTAAGAGGCAACCTGGTTTTTGTCCTAGAACTCTATCCCACTTGTAAGAGATCATGGAATGGGATGAAAGAAGAATGAAATTAAGAGGCATGCTCCTTTCCTTCCATCAGTCTATGAATGTTTTACAACTCTGCAGTAAGAAACAATCTCCTCCTATTTTATTACAAACTTAGACCCAGTTTTTATGAACCTGATTTCATGAATTTGGTACATATGTTGTATAAAACATGTTTTGAATGAAGGAACTATGCTGTTCATGTCTTCCAGCCCATTAGAACTAGCTGTTTCAACTTCTTATTCGGAGAAAAGAAAATCTTTCAATCTTGAGGTCATTGTCAAAGCAATGCACAGCATAGGAAAGATAGGCATATGGTCCAAGAGTAAATGCACAGAATCAGAACTTGGCACCAGCTCTGCTGATGTACTGCTACAGTCTTAGGTTTCCCTCACCTATTTTTACTTCAGTATCTAACACTATAAAAAGAAAGGAATATTTTGCTAATGTGACTGTCTTGCAAATGAACTAATTAATGTTCACAAAACCTTCCCAGGATCATAAAATAACAAAATTCAATTAAGCAAATTTAAAATGCATTACCGTGTTTGCATATATTCAAACTTCTTCACATGTTTATTCACACATTTGCTACAGTACTTCGGGCTCTTTTACAGCTTCTCAAAATCTGAATATTAAAAGACTCAGTCCTCTTCAAGCAAGAAATTGTCTGTCATAAATTGATAATACTTAAAAATTAAAAGCAATATACTAGTAGCTGTTAATTGTAACAAAGCAATAGTTTTCAGTCATACTAATTTTAGTCAATATCTATAATACTCAAGAATTCACTGAATTACTCCATTACTCAAACAGACCAAAACTCAGATAGAGAACATATTAAGTTCCTAAAGCTAACAAATGTCAAGGCTATTTGTTCGTTTTTTTAAAATGAAAGCCTGGGAGGAGGTGGGAGAAAGGGTAGTTTAACTCAGCTAAAAAATTACTTTAAAACTGCCTGGCCCACTTTTCATCAGGATAAGAGCCATGAAGTGTTGTTATTTCTCCTTGTTCACTGTCATTTCTAGTAGCTGTGTCACAGTGGCCACAAGAGACAATCTGAAGCTAACAGACTGCATACAGAGAATTGGAAAAATGCAACTATAATATTTCAGCATATTTTAAACTAAAAAAACCCAAACCCGAAACAAATACACCCCATACACCAAAAAAAAAAAATAAAAATGCTCCAAACCCCAAACTATTCTAAATGTAGATTTCTATAGAGTTGCTTTCTTTAGAATGAATTTTAGATTTGTTACTCTAGAACTGTTGGGTTGTTTTGCTACTCCCTGAAACAAAGTTATACATACAACATTTGTGTACCTTTTCAGTATTCTAAGTAGAAAGTAACATTACCTTGTGGATCCAGTACTAAAAAGAAAAGGAAAAAAAAAAAAACAAGACAGAGAATAAGGAAATATAATAGGCTCCTACTTGATTTCAGGAAACAGGAAACAAAATAGGTTTCCTTGACTGTTTTCAATGTTCTAGTACCAACATTTATGGGATAAAAACCTCCAAATTTCACTATCTAGAAAATTTTATGGTGTAGATGGCCAATTCGGTATTCATGCTAAGCATTGGGTATATCTTAGTAGCTACCATTATAAGATTCATATCATAACTAAAAATTCTTTCTTTGGCAGTCACTGAACTCAGGTAGGACTATTCTTACATATTTTCACGTTTGTGGGCATTTTACAATACTAAGTACTCTCTGAATGAAGAAATATACATCCATTTATTCATGTAGAGTTTATGGTAAACTATCAGCAACAGAAGCAGCTGATGATGTCTTCTTCCAATTGATTTTTATTACAAATTCTCATGGGATTGAAAAGTCCAATATTCTCAAAAGTTTTTAAGATGGAGAAAAAGAATTTCCATTTACCAGCTTTAATCTCCATTTAAAGCTGTTCTTCACTGCAGTCTTGTGCACCTTCCTCCTCAGCTACCTCGGAGTGTTCCTTCTCAGACATAATTTGATCACTATAAATCATATTCTGCTGGTTTAGTACTGCATACATTTTGTGTCAACAAAAATACTCTCTCCACCACCTCTGCTTTCTCCTCTCTCCCCCTTTTTTTTTTAAAAAAGTATCAACCTTTAGGCACTCGCTACATTTCACAGCAGACCAACACAACTGTATCTTTATGATTTTCTTTGATCATTGCATGCTTCCATGACCAATACAGCAACATCAACAGCCTTTCATTTTGTTTTCAAAGACTGCATAACAGAATGTGATGCTTCTCAGATAAATACATGTTTAAGCAATGTATTGTAACAACTTCTTAAAAGATGTTCAACAGTGAAAAGTATTCTTATTTATACTTTATTTTCCCTATACCTCTTCAAGCAAATGACACAGATTAAAATAAGAGTACAGCACAGACAAAAACACCGGAACATGTAACTAACCATGCAATAATATGCACTGTTCAGGCCCTTTCCACTTGTATGCATTAGGACTACCTGCTGGGGAAATTAATCTTGCACTAATTTCCTCCTCATGAACTACAGCTCATTACAGAAACAAGAATAAACTTCTAAGTGTGCCTTCCAAACAAACAAAAAAAAAAAAAACAACAACCCAAACCATACCAGGCAAACAAACAAAAAAGCCACCAACAAAAAACAAACCCCCAAAACAAAACAAAATCACAAACCAAAAAGCCTAAAACTAAAACTTAAACTAAACCACCTCCTCCCCCCCACCAAGTTTTCTTTTGCTTTTTCTGTAGCTTCTGTCCAAATAAACCCCTTTTGATAACCATTACTTTGGATTTCAGTACAATAAGTGAAACATGTTCTAGAAGATTTTTTTTTTAGTAATCCGAATAAATTCCCTAGGCTGTGATCTTACTGGCAATTCTAGCTTTATACATCATGGACAATGAAAGTCCAACTAAGAATTGGGAATCTGAAATGCTTCTGGTAGTAAAGAAATCAAGCACATATGCTAAGTAGGAAAACAGAGTTGATATATTCAGCTTGGTTGTAGATATTACTTAACTATAATGTTTATCTTTTGTCTATACTGTCTAGAGACTGCATTACAGAACAGTAATTAAATTTACCACATACAGAGGCACAAGACTACAGAAGAATTCAAATTCTTTCTTTATGAAAAAGATGGTCTGAGTTGCAAGAATCTGAAAATTGTTTATATTTGCTCAGACCAAGAAGAAACTTAAAGTCTTTTCACCTGGTCATAAAATCAATATATTCAAATTTAATGTTATGTAACAAAACTGTGTCTGGCTTTTGGTTATAATAATTAATTTTTAAAATCCACAAAAATAAATTAACACACAGTAAATGCAGCTTGATAGATGTTCCTAAAGTTCTTAGAAATATCATAAGCTTTTCTTTGTATAGTTAGAATTATTTATCTGTAACTAAATAATATCAGCCTGAAGTCTGTATAGCGTCACTTAGAAAGTATTTTGCTTTTTCTGCTGAAGACAGTGTTCTGCAGAACACAGTGAACATTTGTGGGAGGCTGATAACCAAGGAAGCGGCATACATTTGACTCATTTAAAACTTCAGATGAGGCATGGTAGTAGATACAAGTGAATTAACAGAGCTTCAGGAAAGCAGCTTTATCCTATGAAGAAAGTAGTGAGGCTGAGGATCATTTTGCTGTCCATTTCTAGCACACCAGCTTTTAAAATATTTCTCTAAGACAAAAAGCAGATAGGCATTTAATTTTTATGCTTGGCTTGCTCCCAGTGCTTTAGGGCAATCTAATCATAAAACGTATTGAGTTTAGTGTTTCAATTTTTTTTTCTCTCCAAGCACTTTATTTTACTTTCATTTTTAAAGACATTTCTTTCAGAAGAGCTGCCTGCTGAAAGAGCATGTTTTGAGGCACAACCGCAGCTGAGAACCGTACCAAAATAAGGCCTACATTGTTGGTACTTGCTTTGCCTTTTGTTACTCAATGTGCAACAAGCCTTGTAACTGTTCTTTAAGACAGGCCACACAGTGGTTTTCTCCAATGGTGATATGGACATAAGTCTCCAAATAGGAGATAAGAGTATCTGTAAAATAAGATGATAAGAGATGTTTTGGAGCTCAAAACAATAATTTAGGAGGGAGACTACACATCAGACTCAAACACCATCATTCTGAGCAAGCTTTCCTGATAATATTTTAACTCTCTCATGTAAAGCTAAGCAGAAATTCAGGACAGAATACAGAAGCTACAGCAAGCATTTGGAGTAGAGGAAATAAGATGCCTGGGCTCAAAGCCTCCATTGTGAATACCCTGTAACATATGTACCATATAAAAATACACAAATAGTACTCGCAGAAGTACCAAAATGTCTAAGTCGCTTCTGAACTTGGAATTTTTTTTCTTGAGGGTATATTTGCAGGTGCATTTCTGCATCTGGCTACCATATGATGCCATCCAGCTTTATAGAAGATAATTCAGGTCTGCAAATCACAAGACAGAAAGACCATGCCCCAGCTAATCGCTTGCCTTTCCAGAACAGTAAATACAGCACAATGTTATGCTGACCTGACCTGCGGAGCTTCTGGACTGGACTTCCACTCTTTGTGAATGGTTTGTAGTCTACAAGCAATGGTCTAGATCCATCCATGTTAATCTAAAAGCAAGTCTGTATGAAATCCAACCAAATAGTGTGAAAAAATAAACCTAGAATGGGAGTTTCACAAAGGCAGCACTACCCAGTAGTTTTATGTTCTAATCTTCTCTTTTAAAGCATGATCAAGAGACAGGTAAGAAGAAAAAAATACAGTAGCTGACTTTGCAAAAATGTCACGACTTTGCAGACAAACATGCTTTGTTGGCTAATAATATACACTTGTAATACTTCAGGGAGAATTGCTACCTATGCAAAATCCTTGAGATTCAAGATCAACCTAGGAGAAACCCAAATAGTGTTGGCAACAACACGTGCAGCAATCCAACAAAGGTCACATCACATTGTCAATTTGGAAAAAAACATACGTGAAAAGGGAATCTGCAAAAATCAAACAGTACTGAATTTGTGTATGCCAGAGACTCTAAAGGAAATCAAACAGAAGAAACCAAATAAAAGAAATGCAGCTACAGCATGCGAGTCACCATGTTCCAAAGACCCTGCCAAAAAACATTAATATCTCACTGAAAACTCCAAATTCTAACTAATCACATTAACATAGTCATTAGATGCTGTCAATGGATAATTAAATATATTTGCAGTTTTTGCAGCCTTTAGTGCAAAGAATGGGCATTCATCCAGGTAACCAAATGTTCACAGGGGGAAGCATCAGTTTTTTCACAGAAAAATCTTTCAGTGAAATTGTTTAAATGTAGCCAACTACAGCAGCAATTCTTTTTTACTACCTGTTTACTTTGCCACAAGTCCTTGAATCTTTTCCCACCTTCTACAGAAACAAAAAGCTGTTTGGGTAGATGAATTTTTTTTAAAAATAAGATGTTTAGATGAGAAAACAAACCAAACAGTGAATGCTGTATTTCCCATGTTCACAGAATGATGTTGCAGTTCTTAAAATTAAACTAGTTTGTCGTACAAAAAAAGCACAGTCATCACATTAATTTTATACAAATTCTTATTTATGACTGATATTTCAACTGTGAAAAGTATTAAAACATTAGTGTTCTTCCCCATTTCAATATACCATATTTATTATTCTTGAGAGAAAAGACAAGATCTCTTTTCAATATGCACTACAGAACATCGTCTTGTATAAAGCTGTCATTATGAGGAAACGAAAATTTGATTAACAAAATAATGGACTTTCCATTTAGATACATCAAGCCCAGCACAATCATCAGGTGTTCAGTTTGAATTCTTCACATCAACAACTTTTGAAATAGAATTTACAAACTACATAGTTGGTTTTACAGGCTTTGGTCCCCCATGAAAGGGTTTACAAAGAAAGAGGAGCGAGGCTATCAGCTTTCAGTCAAATCAATTCCACTCAAGTAATGAATCTGAAGAGAGGAAATCACTAAGGTGTATATGGGCATTACTGCTAATACAAAACAATCAAGCAGATTAAAGCTCTCACGAGGACAAGTATATGCAAGAGTATCAGAAAAATACTCAACGGGGACAGGGAGAAGAGATACCTATTGCATCTTGGTATACTAGCCATACAATTGAAGAGCTAACCAAGAAGCACA
>KZ506120.1:32794-44811 GCA_002844005.1 Limosa lapponica baueri
AATCATGCATCAGCTTACTCAGGCATTTAAAAGCCATGACTACAAAGTCTACCTAGCCATCAGTGACACAGAAAGAGCAGTTAAGTATCTCTGTATACTCTAATACACAACCTAGTAGTTATTGAACTAATAGAAGATACGTTTAAAACAAAAGGAAGTGGTTTGCTTGCAATAGGTGATAAACCTGCTATACTCCTTGCCAAAAGGTAAGTGAAAGATAAAAATTACACTGCAGACTGGGCAAGTTCATGGAATAACAATCCAGTGAGGGTAACTAATTATGTAAAACCCCACATGTGGCTCCAGAAGTTAAAGAAATTAAGAGACACAAAGATATTGGAGGTAGTGTTATAAATACTTGTGCTACCCTCTTCACTGCTGGAGACAGGAGAATGGTATATGGCCTGATCCAGTCCAGTGATATGTTCTTACAAATCTTGCCAACAAACCAGTCTTCTGGTTGTTTGGTTGTTAGGAATCCAAAACAGGATCAAAAGTTTAAGCTGTATATCAGCATCAGCTCCTGTCTCAAGTGAAATGTTGACTGAATTGCCACTCCAAACCCAAACTCCCTTACACTAGCTAGAAATGAAAAAAATAAACAATTTTTTTATAATTTGCCAGTGTTTACAAATCAAGCACTAGCATTTTGTGCACCAAACAGCTGCTTTCTTAAAGTCCTTGTCAACAAATAGAATACCTTGTCCTAATCTGAAAAAAAAAAAACAGTTTTCTGGTCAAAAAGTTTTGTCTGACATATCCAAAAGACAAAATATAATTCTATATGTGAACTACAAGAAAATGGGGTTTGTCAATTTGCTTGTTTTCTCTTTTAGAAGCTTTCTTTTCAAATGAGTACAGAACTACTACAAAATGTATTGCTGGTTGAAAGGAAATTTCGTGACTACATGTTCTTCCACTTGATTATACCTATCTGTATGGCCAGTGCCAAGTTATCATGGAAAGAACCAAGGATGTTTATCACAAACAGCTAAGTGGAACCTTATGTCATATTATGTAGGCAACTGATAGTGTGCAGAAGTTCAAACATATTTTCCTTACACATTTAAGTATAGGTAGGTTTAAAGACTTTTGTCACCTTTACTACTTCAGAAATATTGTGTAGGTTCTCTGGAAAAAATGGAAGGTATAAGATTTCTATGACAATATAAGGTCTTGTTTAAGTCAAAGCTTCATTTAACAGTTCCTACTTTCCCATCTTCCAAAAGTAGCTCAGCTTAGAATCAAGAGAAAAAAATAACACCAAATTTATTGCTTTGATAAATGTTGCATTGTACAATGTACTTTGAACACAGTCAAAGAAATGTCTTTGTTATTACACTTGCCTTATGTACAAAAGACATGTTAACTACTTTCCTGTCAAGCAATGATTCCTAAGTGGGAAATTCTTTTTCAACCTATTTAAGTTATCTTGAAGAACACAATTCTTGGAAAGATCTGTATTGGTAGATAGAAAATGTGATTTATTGAAAAAAATGAACTAACAGAAAAACCACAGCTTCTTACAGCCACTGTGTCAACTATTCTATTTTTCCATATGCTTATCTCCATTCTAATTGATCGAAATTGGCTGCAAACATAGACATTAGCAATATCATTGGACTCTTCTTCTCTAGATAGATATAGAAGGACTATGCTGGTTTGACAAAGTTCTGGAATGTGCTGCTGAAGGACTGCAGGATGAACTGCATCTCTGTCCTGCAGTTCCAGTTGTGTTTCCAGGTTACATAAAAATATAGGAAAAAAGAATCAGAAGATATCCTCTGTTAAAGGTTCCGACTATTACCTCAGTATAAAAGAAGAAACTTATAGACACCTCAAAAAACAAGTAGGAGAAATCAATCATCATTTTTCAGACAAATCTGCTACAGCATATTTCTAATTTAGTAATCATACTTTAGCTGGTATCAGGATCACATAGATTCAGAAAAAGCATTATTCACTGAATTACTCAAAACTACCTGGAAGTCCGCATCCCCAAAAGTTAGGAACAAGCCTAATCAGACAGAATATAGTCAAAGTGAAAGTCTTCTGTTCTTTCGTGAGTATCCTCTGCCAATTAAGTCTGCAACTATTATTTAAATAGTATAAATAGTCTAAAATCTTATGCACAAGTTTTAAGAACCAAATTTTTGCTGTGAAAGCTGACTTTGTGGAATTGGACCAATTCATTTTTTTTTCCTCATTTTTAGCTCAGTAAAACCATGTTGTACATGCTATTGTGAAGCTGCTCTCCGGTATCCTGTATCCCACCATCAGAGGCTCTGCTTTACAGAACAACATGCTCACCATTTCCCTTGGCGCAACTCACTTAAATTTCAGATGAAGCAGCAAGTCACTGGCTGCCTCCAAGAATCAATTCTGTCAGTATTCACTGTACTTGCCCAACACACTAGTGCCAGCACAACTGATCTAATTTTCACTGCAACACAGATGTACAGATTACACAGAGGATGTCATCTGTACCACTGAGGAGTAAACGAAGTTCCTTTGCATTTCTCAACTATTCTGAGTATTTCCAGTTGCCTTCTAACTACTGTTGCAGTGTAACAGTCAACAAAACCAATGTGTCCCTGAGCCTGAAGTACAGTCAATAACTATAGCTGAAGTACCGTTAGTTATCCTTCAGAATTTCAGTATCCACACTGACTGCTACAGTTAAGTCTTAAGGTTCAGAGTGGTTATACCACTAGTTGAAGTGCTCTGTCTTGCTAGACAATGTTCATTATACATTCTTTCACAAGCCTAAATTCTCAGCAACTATTTTCTGTCCCACTGCTTTATGAAAATCATCTCCCATTCAGCATAATTCTGTCTTTAACAATATCATCTTTGCAGGAAAGTTCATACCTATGTCATATTTTGAAAGCTCTTTATAGCTCTAAACTCCTGCCATTTCCTCTACTGATGCCTGTTATTTCAGTTTGCATCATTTATCTTTTTGCATGTAAGAATTTATTTCCAACAATTAAGACAGCAACTCGTGCATCTGAACATTATACTTCTGAAACAGCTAACATAATTCACCACATCTTGAACCCTTTATTTTCTTCCCCAACTCACACTTCTTGCTATCTTGCTTGATCCTTCTCTTTCACACCACTTTATTCCGGTTTCAAAATATTTCTAAATTACAGAAATTAATTTGCATCTTTCCTGTTTTTTCCTTGCTCATTCCCTTCCTCTTTCTTAATACTTATACTTAGTCCAGGGCTATCATTGAAAAGATATGTTTTTATTTTTCCACCATTGATCAAAACCATGTAACTGCATTCTATGCAAAGACACATGATTAATAATATTTGTGAGGAACAGTCATGCTATAAAATGCAGTTATGGAAAGTCAACCTATCCAGATACAAAATCAAACTGGAATGAAACAAATGTTCCTCTTCTTTTATTTATATTACTGCAACAACATATTCAAGAACTAGCAAATTGTATTATTTTTGAAAAGTTCCTTTATGTCTTGCTGAGCTACAGAGAGAAATTCAGATCCACCTGTCACAACTGACAGCAAGCATGTGAATATATGCCTTCAAAATGTCTGCCACAGTATTGGTAGAACATTGTCCTAAATTTGGAGGTACAGCAAGATTCAGATCCACATTTATGTTACTTGAATTCTTTCTTGAAATGTTTATGCAGTATTCACAAGTCTGCAATAAAACCATACTTAAATAATATAACATTTAGTTTTCCAGCATGTATATTAATAATGTTACCTGTCAGGACAGGGGGCTGTTTAAAGTTCTGGAACAGATGTCATAATTGGCAAAACTGTTTTGAAACTCCAATTCTTTTCTTCTAGAGACTTGATTAGTCATTATTCTCTTCCCTTACTTTTATTCTTGCAAAGTGTATTTTGTATAATCTACTGTAAGATAAACTATCTGAAAGTATACATATATTGAAATTATATGAGTACAGTTGCAAGCACCTCAGTAATGCAGCTGTCTCTGAATAATGCTGTGCAACAAATATATGTAGCTAAAACAACTCAGGAAGTCGAAGAATACACAGAGAAGGCATACTTCCCTTTGCAGAGCAATAAAGAAACCAACAACTTTTCAACACATTAAGGAAAGCAGTCAAAGCAACTGGGTCAGTCAGAATAAAAGCACAAGGTCCTTCCTCGATCGCTGTGTATGTGAAAGCAGATTCCTGCTTGCAGTGTGTCAGTTTGGGCAATTGCCATCTCAGCCGCAGCGCCCGAAGCCCCCTCTTAAGTCTGGCTCTTCAAGCTTAGAAGTAGGTCCCTCTTGGGAGATCAACCTCCCCTCACATTCTGTGGTAAGCATAATGCGGTACCATCAGTAACTTCCACAGCCATCAAGGGATTCATTACATTAAATTTGATTAATTATTGCATAGTGTTAACAAGCTTAGGGCATAAAAAAACCCAACATTTTAAGTCTGTTGTATCAAAATTCATCTGAGAAACACAAGTACCCACAGTTGTTACAGGTTTCAAATATTCATCCTTTGGGTGGTTTAAAGAGAAGACAGAAACAGTTTGTTCTTTCTTATATCGACATGCCTGTACAATTTACAGAACAACATTTCTCCATCATACCAAAAATTCAGGGAAGTTTAAGAGTTTATCAGAATAAAATCACTTTTACACAAGTATACACAAATCTGTTTCAGTAAGTGTAAACTTCTTTGTGGTTAAATTTGCTGCTGTGTTCTTTGAGTGAGCTAAACTGAAATATTTGGGTTTCAACTGACTTAAGAGCATCTAAACACAAAGACATGATCCTATGAAGTAACATCTGCTTAAAAATCACACATTGAAATTCAGCCAAATTAGGTTTTGCGAGTGAAGAATGACTGAACCCTCATCAGCTACCCAGTTTGTGTCTGAATTTCTTTTATCTGCTTCATTCTCTTCTCTTCCATCAAATATGGATGTCTGCTGCATTGAACTTCAGTTCTCAAGCTACTGCTATATTCAATAGCACAAGCTATCCTCTGTTACGTTCATAAATTTGCAATAGATCCTAGAATCACTCAATTCCCTCTGCCTCAGCCCACAAATGCAGCATACAAATTTCAAGATAAATCTCATTAAAACAGCTGCAAGCTGAAGATGGCCATTCATTTACCACAACAAAACCAAATTCAGTGTTGCTTTTCTGATACATGAGGGCTACTGGTTATGTGGATACGGGTAAAGACTTTAAAATTATTTATATTGAGGCTTTTCCTGTATTAATTAGGTAGTTTGGATTCTTAGGCTGTTAAAAAAAAATTAACAGGACTAACAATAAATTATACATATGGCAGGTTCCCTTTTGCCTGTAACAAGGGAGCACAACAGAAGTAGGAAAATAAATCCCTTTCAATTTCAACATGTTGTGGGTACTTTTGAAAGCTTCACTTCACAGGAAAACAGTGCAAATAAGCCCACCAGCTGTACAAAGGCGATAATTAAGGATACCTACTGTTCATTGCAAAGCTTGAAATGGGATAGTCATGCAAAGACTCTCACCCCAGACTTTCTTTGGAAGGCTGGAGTTAGAAATGTCATAGTTACATAGTGGAAGCAAAGTCCAACCTACAAGGACAGGTTTACCTTCCGTCATGATGTCAGTTCTTGACATGAAGTTTAGACAGAGGTAAAATTTTCCAGATTTATGAACTATATCAGTTTGTCAGCCATGACAATGACAAACTAGAAAGTTGCGGTCATGTAATAATTGCTCATTTTTCCTTAAGGTTTAAATCTATTTGGGGGTTCCAATAACTATTTAAAAAAAATATCCATTTAACTAAGTACTAGGACAGCAACTGAAGAAATCAAATCAGATTCTCTGATAGAATTCAGCATCTAAGTTAGACCTGTGTTTTACCAACACATCTAAATTTTTGAACTAATTCAAACAAAAGCAGTATCAAAGAGTACCAAAAAAAAAGGAAAAACCACCAGCTCAGGTCAATGAAATAAGAAACAATTATCTCATCATTTGTGCTCTCTTTTAATGGTATCTTTATGACTTTTTTTTTAAAAAAATACTCCAAAACTAGAAGCCCTTTCTGCTTAAAAACACTGTAGCCACTAACAGGCACAAAAGCTTGAATTTTATCACATTTCAAATTGAACTACAAGATATTCACTGCTAAATTTAACATTCTGCTTCTTCTGAAGTTAAAAGATGGTTCAAAAACTGCAAGAAGATAAATGGAGCTAACGTCTCCAGGTTAAGCCAAATGTGTTTAACAGTCTTTTGTATATATGACATAATAATATCTTAACATGTATTTGGTAAGAAAGAACTTAACGTTGAATGCTATCTTAGCATTCACTTACTGATTATTCCCACAAAACCCAGCAAGAACCTCTGACTGATAAGGGAAAAAAAACTTTCAGAATGTGCTAAATAGATCTACTCAGTATTTATACTTCAGGAATGCTGTAAATACTGTTAGCGAGACTGTGCAAATTAACATTGAACACACGGCTCTTAGCAGAGGGTTACATTTCACAGCTCTAACAAGAATCACCAAAGTCATCAAGAGAAAATAAAATCATGTTATTTAATTTTTCTTTAAAATAAAGTTCCTTAAGGAGCTACCCTGGGACCATAAACAGCATCATGAATTGTGAAAGCCTGTAACCTGAACACACTCTTACAGCAGCTGATGCTCCACACTATTTAACATAAAACAATAGACACATTTGGGAGTACTTCCTCAACAGCATGGTTCCTTCTCAAATAGCAGCCTACCTGCTTTCATGGAGTTCAAAATTAACAAAGTTCCCATTAATTCTGTAACGACTGCAGATAACACAGCAGGGTCTCAGCCCCAAATTTATCAATATATTCGGTCTCGAATATAGGAAAACTTGGGAAATTCCAACAAGTACATCTCCCCAGCAATGCAAGTTAGTACAAATACATTCACTCCATGTTTCAGAATGAAGGTCTGTCAAAGTTAACCATCAAGACAGATGACTCAGCGGTTACCCAGGATTGACCCAAAATATACAAAATGCCCTCCAAAGCTTCTGTGCAAATGTGGTAAAAAAACATGACAAACTTTTGCCACAAAACCACTCATGACAAAATTAATCAGAGTCAGAGGAATGTTTCTAGGATTCCTGTTTATGTAGGCAGACAGACTTCTAATGACTGACAGCACCATATCAGCTTCCACTACAAATAAAATACATTTTAATGACCTTTTCTTCAGGAACTAAAATCCCCATCTTACTGCACATTTATGCAAAGAACACCCCAAAACCTGGAAATCCTCTCAAGTATCCATTTCTCTCCCAGAGAAGGGCTGATGAAAGAGTGACAAATATGAAGAACTTAAAAGGAAAATTTCTATTTGTCTAAAGAAGTCCTCTAATAAGGACAATGTTAGTTCTACATTTACAGAATGGTTCCATTACCCAGTAAGTCTGTTGCTGGCACAAAGGAAACAAGTTTCAACATCAGTGAAACCAATGACTGAAGTATAAGGCATATAAGAAAAGACATATGCATCTGGTTTTGCTCAAGGCTAGAAATGAGGCAGAATACATGGAAACCTTTTACAAGTGCAGTTTACCAAAACTCTGGAATTTTTTTGGTTTACTTTGGATTTTTTCCCCACTAGTAGTTACTAATAAGGTAACCTGTATTTTCTGCATCACCTAATCAGTCATTTTTACAGAAGCTGACATAAATTGTATGCATGATTAAAATATTTATCTGTACATTTTTTCCCCAAATGTATTAGTAATTCTGAAAAAAAGTTCTCAATAAATTGTAAAATATTAACTTGCGTGACTTCTAGTTAAGTAGCTTTTAGACCCAGCCAAAAATAAATGCTTATTTCTCAACTACCTGTGAAAGTAATACAGCTGCTCATTTATATTAACTGTATCAGCATAGTTGAATGTTACCTGACAAAAATAGCAATGTGTCAAGTATCTAGAAAGATATTAGTTCCGTTATTTCAAATGCTCTAGCAAAATTCGTTTTTAAACACCCTGAAAATTACAAAAAAATATAATACATTTAACATTCCCTAATGACTTAGTAAGCCTTAGAAAGTCAGTGTGTATGTCGGCTCTCCAGAACTATTCACAAACAAGAGAGACCTTTCACACTAAGGAGCTTGTTTCAAATCCCAGCACTGACAATCTGCCAGAATTGAAAACAGCAGGACAAATAATAATTGGGTATCTGTTTGCATATTAATGACCAATATTCTACCCGCAAAAATGAAACCATGTTATTTCAATCCCAATGGTAGATAAAGATATAGTATGTTTAAAGCCTGACAATTTTAGCAGCTGCAGAACAGCGCAAACACTGCAGACACTACAGAGCATGCCAAAACGGTGTTCTGACTGGCACTGCTGAAGAGTACTTCGGGAGCTCATAAAACAGTCCTAGATAATGACATATATTTTCGTTCTGCAAATTCAAACTGCTGGTTCTCACCGATACACAGCTTTGCCAGTGCTGGGTTAAAGAACTCCTACATATGATCACAGGAAACCTCTGCTTTTACCATTCTAGTCAGGAGTAAACAAATAAAAACAAATACACATTTCTTTTTACCTCCCACAAACTAGGCTTTTTAAGATTTGCTTTTCTTCAGAGTGTCCCTCATTTACAGACATGTGCCAACATTTCAATAACAGGAGTATTCTATGGAGTACACTATACAGTTTTCTCCTAATTGAGCCAGAAACTTCATCAACAAGCACTAAAATCAAACAAACATACATTTGAAAAGAATCTAAACTCAATCTGTAAATGGGTACTCTATCATTAAAACTAGATGTACTGACAGAATAGATCTAGGCAGATAGCATGGTGTTTGTTTTGTTATGGACTGGTAGAAGGGATGTCCTGTTTATGGCAAGTTTCACTTGTGTTTCCGGAGTTGAGAGAGGGATGCCTACCAAGGAATCTCCCTGTTAATGCCAGAGTAAAACCTAAAGTATATTAATAAATAAGGAAAGTATCCGCCAACTGCTATCATCTCTCTGACCATTAGTAATCTGGCAGGAAAAAAAAAAGACATTGAATTTACGGGCCATCACATGCTATACAAATCTCCGTAGTTTCCCTTCTATGGTGTTGAGGCTATAAAGGCTACTACTTAAGCTAAATAAATGGTATTTTGCCTTTCCATAATTCTGGATATTATGAATGGTTTCAGAGGAACTGGTGGATGAATATAACTAACAATGTTTTAGCAGTGTTTCTTTGTAACTTCGGCAAATTGCTCTTTCGTGGATTTTTTCAGACTGACAGTTCAAAGAGAACAAATAGAGAAAAGGGCTCCTTTCAGACTTTAAAAACTACCATTCTCACCAGGTTGCAATAGGTGTTCTTTCTCACTTATTTAGACAGAGTAACGTTAAGTTTGAAACAGGCATTTCACTTTCTCAGTGGGAAACGCTCAATTTCATCTCTTGCTTCTACCATAAACATATCTTGTCCTGCAACTATTTTGGTTTCAATGACATAAAGTTCATCTCCACCTCTTTCCTCCATAATGCAGAATGGGTAAAGAATGCACAATATTATCTAAACTGTTAGCACACCAAAAAAGCCTGCATTTCATTGGACATGGTACAAATTAATCTGACAATAAGGAAAGACATCGAGGAAAGACATTAGAAACTGAAGCCTAGTTACTTTGGAATTCCTTCTACCTATGCATAGCCAATGCACGCACTGAATCATTTAGCCACAGCCAATATACTATCCATAATTCACAGAATAATATGAATGAGAGTGAAAAAGTGAAAATTATGTAGGATCAAACTGTACAAGAATAAGTTACTTAGGGTAAGATCTATTACATTCAGTTATATTTTTCAGACATTGTAAGTAACAGCTATAAAACAAGTATTTGAAAAAAAATTCAGTGAAATAAAAGAATCTGGCTATGATTAACTAGATTCAGATTATCCTCCTATCCTCTGCAACTTCTCTTTTCTTCACTACATGGTAAGCTATTAGGAAACTGTGGTCACTAAAAGAATAGCAAAAACATTTAAGAACTGATGCAAGTGAGTAATTAAGCCCATTGATTCCTTTCACATGCTTATTAGCATTCTAAACAGAGCATAGGAATCCTCAGCATGAGCTGTTCTGTTTTTATAATCCTGTAAGAGAAAGCAGTCACCATTTCTCATCTTTCCAAATGCTCAGTTTATAACCAAATATGTCAAATATCTTAACAAATTTTTCAGCTCTGTATGAAAACTCTTCTCAGTGGTGCATACAGTAAGTAGAACAAAGACAATAGTTAAGGGTGCAAAGGTTGTTTGTTTTCTTGTCAAGGCAGTAATTTTTTTCCTTTTATGAATTTTTTTTCTCTGTATGCAAATTAAGTCTATGATATAAAAGCTAAAGAATCAAAAGCCTCCAATTTTTAAATCAGGCCTTCTTACAAACACCTGCTTAGAAAAAAAAAAAAAGGCTCTATTTGTTTGACATCATTCAAGTTTTCAAAAGAAAACAGTAACATTTGCTTTCCAAGATGAATGGGGTAAAGAGTTTGGTTACATCATTCTGAGTTTTGGACAGCCAGAAAGACAAGTTTAAAATTAAGAAAATTGGCCTTAAAGCCTTTGGAAGGCTCAATTAGTGTGGAGACAGAGCACAGCAAAAGTACTCCAATGGCACAATTGTGAGATCAGAGTCAGATTAAGACTCTTGGCCATTGAAATAAAATGCCTCTTTCAACATAATAAGCGAGGACACCAATGCAGTTTCTTAAACCTAGGGTATTTTAAATGAATTAATGTTTTCAGTCACATTCTATCTAGTTAAAAACAAAGCAAACTCCTGTTATAGCAAAAAATGTATTTGTAGTTTAAAGGAGATTTGACTATTATTGAAAAGCTATTTCCTTTCCAAAAGGCAAAATGATAAAAGAAAAAAATGGGTATTAATTTTGATATTTACATGACGATGCAGGTGATGCTCTTTAGTAACTGGATTTAGACAACTAACTCATTTCATGTAGGCCATTGGACAGATGGTCACAACTTTCAATCATGTCCAGCCTCATGGCAGTTCAAACTCGTGACCAAGAGGTAAAAAGCTCTGTATGTCATTAATAATCTCCATGCCATCTGTTCTCTGTAAATGGAGACACTCTAGGACAATTCCCAACCTATTTTTTATGATAATATTTATTTCAAATCTTTCCAGAAGCTTACTATCTACCCCATCAAGACCTTTTCATTTGGCAAACATTAATTTTCCTCATTTGAACTTGCTAAGAAACCACATGAAACCACATTTCTATTCAACAAACTTTAGCTGGCATAGCACCCTAAACTGAATTGCCTTTTGCACGCCTTAAGAACTACGTATTAACCAAGAGTTTCTTCAGAATTAAAAAAAAAAAGGCACATCAAAATATATTTATTATATATGTGCACAGAAGGAGTATTTTGGCTCGACCTGTCATAGTAATGGAATTCAAAAGCTAAAAACCTGAAGTTTGAAAAATTTTGCTGACCTCACAGGCAGGCTACATTTGAATGCACAAATTCTGAAAAACGCTTTAGCAGAATAATAATTGAAAGTCAGTTAAACAACTGAGCTGAATATTCTCAACAGCACACACGGATTTCAGCTTCTCAGTTGCGATGAGCTGACCTTGGCCAGCTGCCAGACACCCGCCCAGCTGCTCTCTCACTCCCCCTTCTCATCAATGGAAGAAAGGGGGCCGAAGATAAGATGGAAAAGCTTGTGGGTCAAGACAAAGACAGGGAGATCACTTACTAATTAACCATCACAGGCAAAACAGACTTTACTTGAGCAAAATTAATTTAATTTATTGCCAATTAAAATAGAGTTGGACAGTGAGAAACAAAAGACAAAAACTAAAATACCTTCTTCCCCAGTGGACACTTTCGCTCTTTCATTGCTGGCTCCTCTATCCTCCTGAAACATCATCCTCCCTGAAACAGCAGCTTGTGGTCAGTCCTCAGCTCTTCTTTGCTGCTCCTTCATCCTCACACT
>KZ506120.1:45228-55796 GCA_002844005.1 Limosa lapponica baueri
CACCAGCTCAATCTAGATTTCTTTTTTTTTTTTCTTTCTTTTTTTCCATAGGATTTAAAACTCATCTCAACAAGAATGAAGTCATATTGAAAGTGCACCGCTAGTTGTTGCCCTTTTCCTTCTTTTTATTTCTCCCCGAGCTTCTGTTGTAGTTTACAATTAGCAACTTGTTCCGTGACCAGGAAAAAATTTTGTGCTGATGCCATCTCTAAATCTGAAGCACGACTGAGGACGTTTGTGATGCAAAATGGTTGAACTCAATGATCTTAAAGGTCTTTTCCAACCTAAATGACTCTAAGATTGCCCTATTTATAGGCAGGCATGGCAGCTGGCCTCCACTCCTCCCGAGCGCCCGGCCCCTCAGCATCAGTTCTCCAAATGGTCAAGGGCGTAAGCAGGCAAAGGGATTGTAGGGTGGCTCTAATGTGCACAGGCTCATTTGAACTAAATCGTAACTGAGGGTTTAACTCCATGTAGCCTTTTCCCTTCTCTGCTGGCATCGATGTGAAGCCCCGATAGAGCAGGCTGACAGATCCAAGCGCCATACTCCATGGATGCTGGCAGCAAGCAGAGGTAGGGCTTTTAGAAACATGCAGCTGAGTACAGCTCCTGGGTCTGGACAAGTGTTCAAATGAGGCAGGATTCTCATTCCATGGTTGCCTTTTGCTCTTTTTGTTTCCTGTCATTCCTTGGGAAGTTATTTTTCAACATACCAAAATCGCTGAGAAATTACAAGCCGCTTTAAGAACTGGCAGAAGCAAAAAAATCAAACTCCAAAACCATGCATCCAGTTGCATGTTGCACAATGAAGTACAAAAAGGGTGAAATACTTCCCACTGGGAAGCAGCTGAGGGAAGGGACAAAAATGCTTTCTTAGATTTATATCAAATAAAGTAAATTACCTCACTATGACTAAAAGCAACTGTCCAATATCAATCAACAACTCATGTAAAATATACCTCTGAGGACTGAAATATGCTTTGCCCCCATGCCATCCAATACTACTCAACCAAAAAGGGAAGGAAACTGTAAAGCAAGATCTGAAACTTCAATGAATGTATTTGTTCCCCAACTAACCTTGCCAATTGCAAGTTAAGAAGTCCCTGACATCCTTTACTTTACTAGCTTCTCAGAGATCACTTTCATTGAGAGCGCCTGCATGGAACACTAAAGCCAATGCAATCTTGCTTACATGGGAGAGTGGGAAAAAAGGCATTGCCAAAAAGAGCAGAAGTGGTAGAACAGTAGGAAGAAAAAAAGAAACAAAAAACTCCAACAAAAAGACAAAACAAAAACAACAACACCCCCCTGAACTTGTTTAGATCCCTGTAAAGAGACCTAGGTATATGTTTTCATTGAGTTTCAGATTGAAGCAATATGAAATATAACTGTCTATCACAACTTCCTGCATTTTCAATTAGAGGTTTGCTTTTCAGAAAGCTAACAGACAAGATAGATAAACCTCAACAATTTGTATATAAAATTGAGGCTTATTAATTTGTCACGATTTCTACTCCTTTTTTGGAATGGGCAATACAGCTTCTCACAAAAAGCAATATTTAAATTACTTTTCATAATGCTTTAGGAACAGCAGACATTTTCCAAAATGCTGACAAATACAGAAAAAGACATAGCCACAATACAGACCAGGGACTGCAGTGTTGCTACACGGTCAGATGACCTATTACACAGCTGTTTTACGAGGTAGAAGGAATGGAGAGGAGGACCAATACTTCATCCTCATTAATCCACCTTCATATTGTCACTTGATCTTCCAAGCAGCAGCTATGGAAACAGTGAGCCTACTTGTGATCTTCCTTTATATTATAGCTTCAAGTATTCATATCTGGAGTTCCAAAATAATGATTCTATTTTCTAATAAGTAATGTGCAGTGCATACTCTCACAGCAGATACATCTCTGGTTCAGCATCTGTGACAAGCTTTTATACAAACAAAAATGTTTTGGGTTTTTTTTGTGCCTTTCCACCGCCCTCACCCCCCTTTCATTTCGACTTTCCCCCATTATTACGGTATATCTTTCTTGTTATTACCCTCATGGAACTCTCCTACACAGAATCATGTAAGCTACCAACAGGCTAAGGAAAACAATATACCTTATTTCTTGATGTAAGTTCAGACCTAGCAACACTACCAATACAATTTATTCCAGCAGTTTTATCAAGCTTCCACCTTTTTGAAAACATCTGGCCAGAGCTGAGCAAATGGCTGCCACACATGATGTGAGCACCTGTGGTACATACTGGACCTAGAACTTATGGACATGCTTGTGAAACTCTAATCTCCAAGTAGGCAACACAGAACAGCTTAACCAGAACTCCTATCTCCTCCTTAGTGCTTCAAAACTGTCTTTGAAACAAAGGCACAGGTCAAATATGCAGCACGGGGGCTATAGCTTATATTCCTTCAGTATACCTTCTGAATTAGAAGTCTCTTCAAAAACAATTAGCAATCTCACTTCCCATCTTCAAAAGTAATTTTCTGTCTCTCTAAATGTTTTTTCAAACCATAGATCCTGTCTAAACTTTTGATCAAGAGTGCAGCTGCATTTGGTATTTTGCGTACAAATTTTCAAATCAGTTGCACGTGGGAAGGTTCCATTTAGTAATACAGCCAGTCAGAAAGCTAGAAAGAAACATGGGGAACACAGGAGTCCAGAATGACATTATTTTTCAAGTATAGATAGCTAGCTAGGAGTGCAAGAACACCTCTATGTGATATGACTAGTTGGCAGAAGTGGCAATGTAGACAGTACTAGAAGCCATATTGTCAACAGTTTATTACAATCAGTTTTAGTGGCAAAACATATATTCTTCACCTGGCATAACCTTATTTCCAAGAAGATTGATACAGATAGGTATGGAAAAGTATCTTTGCCAGCAAATCTCTAAGGGCAGACAAGCCACAAGGCTAAACAGGGAAAGGAATAAAAAAGGTAGGGAGACTGATGCTTTCAAGCACGGTCAGCTAGAGAAAAAAAAAATGATAAGGAAACTATCTGGTAAACTTCTTACGGTAGTAACACTTCACTAAAAGAAGGAGAAATAGACACAAGTTCAATACTAAAGATGCCTGAATGTTAACCTCATTTTAAATGCTGCGTGTACTAGCTGTTCCTAGGCTTGTAAGCCATGAATTAATTAAAATTTGAAGAAAGTTAACTCTGCTAGCAAGCAGCACTTTAATTTTCCACCTGGCATAGAGAACATGAATCAGCAGCTATTGTTGTTCTCTTCAGTCTAAAGTACAAGCTTGCATTTTCCAAGGACTCCAGAACAGAAGTACCACAACACTTCAGAAAAGCCTGAAACCCCTTTTGGTTAAAAAAAAAGCCCACACAAACAAGAAAAAAAAAAAAAAAAAAAACCACAAAACAACAAAGCTATCCACACACTCCTAAGTTTAAATGTTATCTCTTAGTATAATGTGAAAATGTCCAGATGTTCCAATTCCTTCCATTACTCAGTAAGATACAATACAAAATCCTAGCTGCCATCCTGTTTAACACTGCTTTCAAGTAACTGAATGTTTTTTTAGGTTGTATAAAGCCTGCAAAATCCAGCTCCCCAGTCCTGCTCTTAGGCAATATTACCATTACTGATAGGATAGTAAAAGGCAAAGCTTCTCTCAAGACAAAAATTCAAAAGGGCACAAGGAGCACGGGTTGACTTGGGAGATACGGCCTTGCCATCAATGCATAGTGCAGCACATGCAGCCCTACTTCAGGAGACATCACCAGATCTTTGCATTTACATTGGCTTATTCTTCAGCCTAGGGCTGCACCTGCTGCCGCAGGGTCTTTGTTGATGTATACTGACAAGTCTGATGCCCAAAAAAGCAAATGCTCTTAATAGATTTATAATCTGAACAAACTGATAGATTTGGGCAGAAAATAACACCCTTATGTTCTAGGGAAAAGATGCAAATCAAAGTAAGACTAGTTTTGGATGGTGCCTACATCATAGTCTTAAGGACTGGAATAATATAACTTAAACCAAGTCACTGAATTTAATATATGATTACTAACTAACATGTAATGGGTTGTGACATCAGAGAGATCAAATTAGGTGATTTAGTGTTCCCTTCCAGTCTGAAGCTGCAGCTACACAACCAGTTACCTAAATGGCATGGATTGCTAAGGGAACTTGAAAGGGGCCAGTTCCATAGACAAAACATGCTTGAGTGTGCTGAATACCATGGTAGGAATACCCACTAGAATAAATGAAACTGAAGTTTTCCAGCTATAAATCTTTTCTGATTCAGCCTGTGTAAATACTAAAGCACGTTAATACTGCAATTAACTAATTGTACCTGTGGCATATTTGCCCGATATTCTTCTGGAAACATCCGCTCCTCCCTTATGTCCACCAATTGTGGGAACAGATAGAAGTAATCTTTCATCTTACCCAGGTAGGACAGGTGCTGCCTACGGGTAGAGTCTGCCAGAGACTGTCCTTATGTTTAGCAATCTAGATAATTACAACTACCCAATGACCAGGGTTTTTTGTTAGAGACAAGACTGTATAAAAACTATTCAGTCACAGGGTGAAGGTGCAGGAAACAGAAGAGATGGTCATAATGTCCATTCAAAATTCATGGCATAAAGCATTAGTTAAAAAAAACAACCCTACAGTTACCATGTACGAGGTTGAGTTTTTTTTCAAACAGAATTACCAGTAAAATTTATGTCCAGATAATCTTCTTCTGAATTTTACATTAACATGTAATCTCAGGTTTTACTTTCTGTAATTCTATTCCTGAGTCTAACAATTGAAATGATATTTGTCTTTCCATTTAAATTGGTCTATGCTTAATTCTGACCTGTTTGAGAAAAAAAGAATTCCCCAGAACTAGAGAGTAAAAGTGTGAAGTATTGTCAGCCAGCCAAAACAAAAGACAAATAAACTATGTTTAGAAAAGTCTTGTATTTCATTTCAGTTTACATGACACAATGAACCTTCACGGCTTTACAACATGATAAAACATAGTTTTTTTGTAGAACAGCTACCTTAACAACACTTTATCTTAACCTAAAACGAGTACTGTCATTAACACTGAGGAACCAAAGGCAAAATCCACCCTGTATTAGAAAGAGAAATGATTTCACAACTCACTGGATACAAGGAACTAAACCATTAGACACTACACATCACATGATCTCTAAGTTCCCTTCAGACTGTACAAAACTCACAATACCTACTGGATGGAAACCAAACACATCCCGTTTAACATATTTATCCATGGCCTGGAAGTGCATTCTCATCAGGTTTCATGACAACACCAAACTGAAGTGGTACCATCGGTACACTCAAGGACACAGTTGCTATTCAGAGAGACCTAGAGATGCTGCAGGAATGGGCCAACAGGAACCTTGGGAAGTTCAACAACGGCAATTACCAAATCCTGCCCCAGGACAGACTAACCCACTGCATCAGTACCAGTTGGGGTACCTCTACTGGAAAGGCCCTGGGACTGTGGGACGAGCTGAGCCAGCAGCCTGCCCTGGCAGCAGAGATAGCCAGTAGTATCCTTGTCTGGATCAAGGTGGTAGATCAAGGGAAGGGACCATCCCTCTCAGCAGTCACTAAATAACACCAAAAACTGCATTCTTAAATTGGTGGACCAAAACTACAAGATGTTGAGCAACTGGAGCAAGTTCAAAAGAGAATCTGACCAGTGAGGGGAGGCTGAGGGACCGGGACTTGCTCTGCCTTGGGAAGAGAAAGCTTACAGTGTAGGAGTTACCCAGCAGCCTCCCAGTCCCTGTGAGAAGGTCATCAAGGAGATGGACCCAGAGACCTCAGTGGTGCATGGTGGGAGCACAAGAGACAACAGGTGTGAGCCGAAACATGGAAGGTTCGGACTAGCTACATGGAAAAACTTCTTCCTAATGAGGGCAAGCAGGCTGTAGTGGAGACTGCCCAAAAAGCCTGTGCAATCTCAGTCCTTGAAGTCTTTCAAGACCCAGCTGATCAAGACCTGAGCAACCTGGTCTCACCTTGCAGCTGACCCTGTTTTGAGAGCAGTAGGATGGATTAGAACCCTCCCAAGGTGCCTTCCAACTGGAATTATCCTCTCTCTAGCCTGTGCTGGAATTTTACAAGTGCCTTGTATAAAAGATCTTTTTCTCAACCGAGTATCATTTATCCATCAACTTGCAGTTAAGTCTCTTGCAATACCTATGAAGGACATAATAAATATGAGTAAATACAGTTATTTCTTATGTAGGAGTATTAAATAAACTGAAATTACTCACTGAAGGAGAATACACTCTCATTGAATAGTCTCATTGAAGTGGTGAAAAATAATAGCATTTCTTGAAAATGGACCATGAACAAGAATTATTTACTTCTCTTCTTTTTATATTTTCTAAATCTAGATTTTTTTTTTTAAATCAAAGTATTTGCAAATAAATATAACCAGGCCAACTTAAACTTCCGATTTCCCAAACCTTAAAATCAATTAAGTACTTTTTGTAATTAAACAGATTACAGTAGAAACATCTGCTTCAACTGGATGTTTTCCAAAGTATTTACAATTCAAATTTGTCTGCACTGTTGAAAAAAAAAAGTAGAAATAATAAAATAAAAAATCCCAAACCAGTAATCAGAGGAGAACATGACCAAGTCTTTGCTTATGCCTGAGCAAATGAAAAACTAATTTAACTGCAAGAAGGTATTAGCTGTTGAAATAACATCTTCAGCTGATGTTTGAAGTTCAAAATTGTCAGCTGCCCTTTCAAGAGAAAAATTAAGTATTTTTTCAAAATCTCCAAAAGCAGAAAGAAATAAAGTTATAAGGTGAAATGTAAGCCATTATCATACTTCAAAAGTATTAAGATGGCAGATAATCCCCTTTCAGATGGACTCCTCTGTCCCCATTACTTTCTAATTTCACATCAACTCAAACACTGGAAGGAACTGAAGGAAGGAACTAACTCCATCTCTCCCTGTATTCCCATATCACCTATTTTTGCTGCTGTGCCACCTATGCTCTTACTGCTGACCTCTGGACTGTGGAAGGGATCCAAACACAAAATAACCCAACAGAATGACTAGTTTTAATCTACAGGTTCCTAAGCCCCATGTCACTACATATACACTTTTTCCAGACTCATTGTCAGAGCAGTAACCAAAAATTGTTCAGAAAAAAAACCCACTTTTTTGAGCGCAGTAAAAAAAAAAAAATAAAAAATTTTGAGTGCAGTAAAAAGAAAAAACGGAAGCAGCTTTATAGCTAATATTTTGCAAGATTTCATGTTATATTTGAGCTCAGTATATATTTGAATGGCATTTGGTCCTCCAAGGAATATGAGAAAACAAGAAACAGACAATTTTTTACACGTTTCAAGCTTAAAGTACATACAAAGTAGTACATTTTCTCATCCAACATATGATGCTCAAATGTTTCAGTCATCATGCTTATACAGTCTCACAGATCTAAAACAAGTGTCTTGAGATCAAAGAAACTACTGAAACAAATGGCAATGATAGGTTTAAAGACCTCCAGAGAAATATTCAAGCCAACAGGAAGAACTCCACAGGTAACCATGCAGTTAAAACTCAACATAGACAGAGACACAATCTTCAAAGAGTAACTTATACCTCAACACTACAGTGACAGCAAAGACACAAGTAAATATGAAAAAAACTTCATATAAGATAATCTTTCTTCAAGGCAAGGCTGGCAGATTCTAAACATAAGTATAACAAAAACCTAAACCCTGTACCAAAGCCAAATATGCACCTAAATGAGACTCAGGAGCAACATATGTCATATATAAGTCATAATTACATAGTTACAGTATTAGGACATTTGAAGGTCTGAGACAGATACGATCTACAGCTTTCACTACAGAAATGAAGCAGTCTGTATTACTGCATGCCTCCATGAGTATTCTGAATTGTACAAGGTTTTACTGTATGTGTACTGAAATATCCACCATTCAAGAGAGAAGTTTAATAAACTTAGAGAAACACAAGAAGATCATATATGAAATAATACATTTATATATATATATAAAAATAACAAATACAGCTTCACTGAGCACTGATTGTACATAGAGTTTACTCATAAGCTGAAATAATGACTACCATTGCTTTAAACCTAAAGAGTTTGTAGAGCAAAAGTATTTGGTAATATAATGCAATACTTTCAGAATCCTTATCTTCAATTATTGAAAAAAAAAAAAAGAAGTAGATTTCTTTGAGACAGGATTTCTCTACAGCTGTAAGGAGGAAGAAAAGAGGGTAGATGATAGTAAAAATGAGTTTAGGATACAATAAATTAAGAGAGTTCTTTGCATCTCTGTGTAACTAAAAAAGTCACTCTTTCATTTTCTACTGAAGTTTTCTGAACCTTCCATGGCCTTTTATCAGAACATCAAAATTTAGTTTGGTGAATGACTGGTAGCAACACTAGCTTAACTTTGGTTCCTGCTGGCAACCAGTTTTTACAAGTAGAAACAGACCTTCCTTAAATTTGCAATGAGTTTTAATGCTATTTCATATTTGCTTTAAAACATTTCAGAATATTTATGTTTATTCCCAGTTTATGGTTTATTAATTTCCTCTAAATTCAGGCAAAATACAGTCTCAGGTGAGAATTTTTGAAAAAAGAAAGTGCACTTTTTTAATGTTACAGTTAATTCTTATGGCAGTTTTCTGACACCCTTTCAAACTTTGTTCTTTTCAAAGAGATCAACAGTGAGCTGAACACAAAACTCAATTATTGAAGGCATCAACCTTAAAAAAAGGTAATGATATAAGGCTGTACTAACCTAGACTGATTTATTATCTTTAAGAACAACATAAGGAGCTTGCACAGTTTACAAGAAAAGATTAAGTTATTTTTAGCTTGCAATCCCACAAACTTAAACCTGGATATTCAGTTAGTAGTATTCTGCATTATTCACTGCAAAAAGTTCCTACAGAGAACCTACTTTCCTGCTGCTGCCTGTGAAACCTCATTCTACATTGAGCTTCTTCAAACACAGCTCAACAGGCGTGCCAGTGATGCTCACATTCAGCTGGTAATAGGCGTAAAATGCTATTTACACAGATACAGCTTTCAGTTGGCAGAGAGAGCAGTATCACAGAAGCAGCCAGGGAAGAATCTTGGTACCAAGATGAAGTAGCAGATTCTTCCTGAAATGAAGTAGACCTAGTTAGGCCTTCGAGAATTCAGGCAAAAATTTAACCAAGTTAAGCACTAAAAATAAAGGAAACAGGTAAAAAGGAATGCCATCTTTCAGTTTATCTATCTTCAGTGGCTTTAATTACCTTTAATTCTGCATTAATTCAATTACCAATATTTTTGTGTGTCTAAGCTGCTTAAAGCAGCACACTTGTGTGTTTTAAGCAGCAGCAGCAACTTTTTTCTTTGCACCTGTACACTCTAGCATTTTCTGAGCATGCACCTATCACAACACAAACCCAAGCTTTTTTTAATTACTGCAAAATACAGAAAATTATTCTCTTACTAACTGTGCATTGTCAACTTTTACAAACACTTTAAAACAGTCAAGTCTACAGTGGATTTTTGTAGGCAGATGTGAGCAAACTATTTGCTCTGACAATGTAAGCTCTGACCATTGAACACATGGACAATGTTGAACCCTAAGCTGTAATTCTTGCTGAAAGACAGGATGCATTAGTTTAAACGCGCATTGCTTACAGCTGACTTTAAGAACAGAAAGTATCTGTCTCATGTCTGCCCATAATGTATCATATAACTTAAAAAAGCTAAACCAAAAAGAAAAAAGCATGAAATGTACATCTAGAATATAACTGTCTTACTTCACCAAATTATAAGAAAAGCTTTTTCATTTATGTAACAACCAAAAGCTACAAAAATAGATAAGGACAGAAGGACAAACAGGAGACTGAAAATAATAAACTCATTGACAATGAAGCATCACCTGTAACACAGAAAGTATCTAAATCGGAATGTATTGGAGACTGGAGTAATATTCCAGGGAAGTTTCACCAAAGATCTTCATCTTGGGGTTACTTTCTTTTGGCATCTCTTTTTTTTTTTTTTTTTTTATTACTGTTGTGGGCACAATCAGTCTTACATTCCATGGAAAAAACACCTACAGATTATGACTAGAAATTCACATCCGCTGGAGCAGCACGAATTCCCAAGTGACTAAGCATTAAGCTCAGCTAGAAACATGCATGCTGTTTTAAGAAAAAACAAAAAAGTCTCATACTGGGTGAGGCAGGCACCTAACTACACTGAGACTCTGCTTTTGCAACACATACAACAGAACTCCAAATTACTCACATCATTTGGCTATTTATCCAATTCATTTAGACTCAGTTTAAACTATATATTAGCAGGGAGGTCACATCAAAATCATAATGAAGACAGCTGTTATAGCTAGTATATATACAAAACTGTTTCTGCTGTATTATTTTGTGACAAGTTCTACACTGTGAAGATGACTGCTTCTGTGTTGCCTGAACTGTCTGTGATAACCTTTTTCTGATCTCTGCATAGTCAGCACATCATGAACTTTCCTTTTTAAAGCAAGCTTTTTTTCCCC
>KZ506120.1:70851-86561 GCA_002844005.1 Limosa lapponica baueri
AAAGTTATTCTATATGTAAAGCATATTCTATGACATTATCAAGCCTGCAACCTCCACGTTGGCAGCTGTAAAATCGTTCTAGGCAGCACAAGAGACAACTTAAGTGCCCCAGAACACTATCCAAGTGCAAAGAAAACACGGGTCAACAGCACTCCAGCTGTTTCCTGAACTCTAAGCTCATGGATTAAACTTTCAGCAGAGCCAGGGTCATCTGGTTATGTTGCTACACCACTAAAAGAGAAAACAATACATTTTATTTGTATGTGTTCTTGCTTGAACCATTCTAATGTTGATGATTATAACAATATAAACATACATAAACCAAATAGGATAAATAGTTCCAAGCATAGTTTGATTGGCTTCTTCCATCATCTCTAAAAAGGCACATGTCTGTTGCTTTCTCCTCTTTGTCCTTACTCCACAGACCCTTGTCTCCTCACCACACACTTTTGCAGCCTCTCTTCCCTCTTGCTCTGATCCAGTCTTGCTGGCACGTCCTCTTCCTCACAGCTTCTGCACTCCTCTCCAGCAGGCCCCATAGTGTTTCCTCACTAGGAGTCTCCCTACTGCTCCTCTGCTAACCTTCACCACTCCTCAAAGGAGGTTGTGCCACCTCCTCCCTACCTCAACCCTACCTGTATGGGTGAGTGTGGAACAAAAGGTACCCAGTGACGGAGCTACCCACTGCCTCCAGAGCCACTCCACATTTCTTGGAGCTGCCAGGCACACAAAGGATGCCACAATGAAAACATTCATTGAGGCTCACGGCCAAATGCAAAAGTTGAGCAATACTGCATGCTTTACCCATCACCCTTAAAAAGCCTACTGGGAAGACACAGCCAGCTGAAGATGCTGACTAACACTGCCATCCAACCAATCTGTAATTTTCAGAGTATTTAGAGCATATCTAACAGCTTAAAGTTGCAGAACAAATTAATCCTGGCAAAGTCAGAAATGAAGAAAAATTTGGTCATTTTCCCAAGCAAAAATGCTTAGAAACAATGTAGGAGGATAGTGATCTTTCTGGTGCCTGACACTGTTAAAATAAACAATGATTCAGTCTTTTAATTTGTCAGTTCCAGTCTAATAATTTAAATAAGTTAAATAACTTTTAAAATGTGCACCTGGATTTAATAAGATTTTAACAGATGTCCTTTGTGGTAAACACAGCAACTAACCACAATTTTGGACTTTTTAAAATTATAACTTTCTAGTCTGCTCCAACATTAAAGCGAATCTTCCAAAACCAGCTGGTGGAAATGGATCAGTTACCTGATTCTATTGTTTTTTCTTCCTTCAGTAACTATGATGGAAAGGAATCTTCTCTAACCATTGTCTTGGTGCTTACTGAAAGAAGATCATTTTAAATTGACCTGTAGATAAATTTGAATCTGTCTGAATACCATACAATGAGTAGATTTCATAAGGCAGCCATTCTGGTGTCTAACTTTGCCTTAAGCATGCAGGAGTTTCTGATTAAACTCTTCAAAAGATATGTTCTAATATGCTCTGCAAAGGGAGCATTTTAGAAGTTTGACTAAGCAAAGGAGAAACTGAAGATTGTTCCTGAACACCTGTTAGATTAAATGTTTAGTAACGTGCATAAAATATTCTAGGAGAGTTTACACATATATGCATACAGAGTATTAGCACATATCCATATACTTACTTATACAATATATCTACGTGCTATAGAAGAAGTGTGAGTAGAGTTAAAGTCCACTATCTGCTGTCTAAAAGTTACTCTTAATGAACATTAAAGTTTACAGTTGAAAACTTTTTAGGAGAAAAAAAAGTGTAAGTCAAAAAAACTTCAGCCTCAATCACATTACATGAAACTGCCATGAGTAAAAAGATTCCGAGACATATCTTCCGTCTTACTAAAAAAAATAAAATATAGAGATCAGGCATAATTCAATACACCAGACATTCCTAACCTATTTTTTTTTTAAATTATACATATACACACATTAATGTAATTTCTGTCATGAGAAGCTTTTATAAATTTAGAGCTTATATTTGTTTTGATAAACAACTACAAATGATCAAGAATCCATTTCAAAACCATATACACTAATAATCAATGAAGTCTTGTTAAATGAATGTAATACCAATACACTGATCCCAGGTGAAAAACTGTTTTAGTTAAGTAAAAATATTAACATTATATTAAGTGGTAATTTCTTTATACTACTGTCAAGTAACTTTACATGCTATTCCAAAGTCATAAAAAATTACTGCAAGTCTGCAAAAGCTGTATCTAAAAATGTCAGTCAAAGGCAGAAGTAAATGTTTATAAGCAATTGAATAGTAAAAATAAAATGCCATCTGTTTTCTTCCTAAGTTAATTCATTTCTAGAATTTTCCACTTTCCAGATATAGATTCAAGAACATACAGTACCAGTACTGGGAATATAGAAATCTGATCAAGATGGGATTTGTGTGTTTTCGTCACAAAGTATCAACTAGACATTATATTATCTTACATATGGTTTTGTTAAGTAGCTAAATCAGAGTACAGAATATAATCTTGGACTGAACAACTAGAAAGCATTTCAGGTTAAACTAGAGGATAAACAAAACTAAGCCTGAAATAAAGCATTTTCATTTCAGAAGGACAAAATGAAGAATTAAAGCATCTGTACCAAGCCCACTGAAATGTGGGAGATATTTAGATTCAGCACTTTCACATGATTTCGTCTGGAAAGCATCTTAATCACAGTGAAGAAACCCAAAAGCCTATTGGAGAAGCTTCTGACTTTACTGAATAGCTAGATACATCAGTAGACTACTCCGATCCATTTTCACCTAATCCTGGTGAAAACAAGGACAAAAAATATAATCATAAAAACAGAGCAAGGCAAGAGTAAATTAATGTTTACAAGGAGGATAAAAAGAACTATCAACAAGTAAAATCTTGCAAAGAATATATAAAGAAGATTGAAGAAGGGAAAATACTTACATCTGTATAATTTTCTTTATGCAATGCAAATGGAATTTTGATTAAAAAGTAAAGCAAATTTGAAGTTCTGCATCAGAAGCTGTAGAATATTTTAAGTGTGATGATTGCCATATTGGATACATTTAAAAAAAGAAATCACTATCTTTTTTTATCACAAATAACAAGGTAGGAATCAAAAATCCTCAAATTGTCACAAGACAGAAAATATTGCCTATATTGTATGGAAAATAAATTCTACTATGTTCTACTTATTTCTGGAGAGCCTCAGATTGATCTTTGGACAAACTTCACTTAACATTCTCATAAGCAACACTTCCATGTAGGTAAGAATGTGCTAATTAAATTTATTGATGATAAACTTAAGAACAACTATCAGTATAGGGAGAAACCACAATTTAATATCTAGAAAAAGCTTCATGATTTAAAGCACTGGAGCAATAACACAGTCTGAAATTAGAAACAGTAGCTATTCATTCCTTTTGCATGCTATAGAGTTTCCAGCTTAAGACTTGGAAGCAAAGCAAAAAAAATAAAAATTGAAAATCACAAGTGTGAGCTCCAAATGTGACAGTGCCTGTAAATGACAAGTGTAGTAATCCAGAAACAGTGGACACTAAAAATAAGGAAGGATTAGTAACAAAAAAATCCTAATCTGATTTATAAATGAATTCTTAATTCATGAAAGGGACTATATTATGTGGCAGCTTAGAATAGCAGATTAGTGTTGATGTATATTCTGAAAACTATTAGTATAGGCTCTGTTCATAGAGGGATATTCACCCTCTGGATCGAGGGTAGTCAAGCACACAGCATTTGGAATAGAAGCGTGAGATACTTGTCACTATATAAGAACTGAATTGAGGAAGTCACTCGGGTTTTTATTCTGAAATCAGATGCAGGAAGAACCAACCACAGAAGCAAGTAAATCATGATTATTAAGGAGGTCTCATACAGAAAAAAAAAAAAGGCAATGAAGTAAGATAACAAACTTGCACAATTTTTTAAAAAGTAATCAATTGATAACAATACAAGAAACAACGGCAAGTGCCAAAACAGTATTTACATTTGCAGTACCAAATGCATTTGCTATGGGTCCAAATTCCTCTTTTACAGTACTTCACTTGGCTTTTTCTGTGCTCAAACTTTATTTCCAAAGTCAATATAGTTATTGCCCGAAGATTTGGAATATTAGGACATTAATTGTGTTGGCATAAATAAAAATGCCACTCAGCCAAACTGAAATTATGAAACACTGACCAGCTCTACTACTCATTTATTTTCCAACCTCCTTCTTTTGGCTAACTGTCCTCCTTGAATTTTCAATTTTTTGCAAGTGATCAGCAGAGGGACAGATCTACTTAATCAGTTTAGTCGTATCTTCTTGTTTGTCTGCCTGCTACCTCAGTATTTCTCCCAAATATCTCCTCAGCTGACAGAGAAATACCCATCAGAAATACCAACATGTTTTGTATAGTTGAGCATTGCTAGGAAGGTGCAAGAGTTGGCAATGAATAAATCTTCTGCCATATTCTAAATTTCCTGAAGTTCTAAGCTGTGTGAGCACAGCCAGCAGCTTAGTTTCACGTTAAGTACTACCTCTCCAAATTTAGTCTCCTGACTAAAAATGCAACACAGTAAAGACTTTGGTAAGGGGATCAACAGATTAAAAAAACCCAAGCAAACCAACCACCTCTCAAAGAATCCACACAAAACCCACAACCACTCCTTATACCCAACATGATGCAGGAAGGTGCGGATATTTTTGCAGCTGTCAAGATCAATGCCATCGTAGAAGATGCTTTGGCTAGGCGGTCTCTGAGAAACTGCAACACACATACAAAACCATTCTTCCAAAAAGCAAAAGCCAACAGGCATTTTACCATAAAGCAAAAAAAGGTCTTATGAGACAAGGCACTGTCCAAGACAACTGAAGCAAGATTATAAGGTGCAGGAAGTATTCACGTTCAACCTCAAAATTAGAGTTGTTGAACCAAAGTTACAGGAGTACAACTTTACCATTAACAGTTTTGTGACAGGACATTGCTGGACCACAGGTGAAACACACACTTATAATTAAGACTGCATATGAAATTCCATTGCCAACTTTCCAGCTTTATGAAAACAGAAATGAAGAAAAAGACCTTTTTCTCCCATAAGAAAAGAAGATCTTCCAAATGCCTCACTTGCAAAACAAGTGAAATGCTTAAAAGTACTGAAAATATTTCTATTAGACACTTTTGTTTCCATTTGTTCAGCTTATCTTTGAGTCTAAGAAATCCACAACTTTAACATATGAACTCCTGCAGCTACAAACAATAAATAATTAACAGAAACTAACTAAAAAGGGTTGCATTTCAAGAATGGCAAGCAGACATCCACCCATTCCATAGAAATTAATTACGTCTTTTCAGTGAAGAGGATCTGTTTCATGAAAGTAGGACAAAGGCTAGAATGTAGTACAGCCTTTCACATCCAGCATTAATCAGATGACACAATGACCTGGAACAATATAAGTCTGACTATTCAGCTAGCTGGTAACAGGTCTTCCATAATTCAGCTGTATTGACATCAACACTTCAAAACCAATCATACATACTTTTGAAGTGACTTTTATTTACAGAGAGCAAAAATAAACATTTTCAGGAGATATTTTCACTTCCAAACCACTTCAGTTGTTGTGTTTAAGTTCTCTTTAGTTTTGCCCACTCTTGAAGATAATTCATGCACAGACATGAAAAGTTTATTAGCTTTGAATACAGTGCAAATCAAATGATGAAAAATATAGTTTCTTAAAACATGCATATTCAAGAAATACAGACTACACATCATATATTTTTACTTAGACAATAGAAAGACCACCCAACTCTTCTCAAACTTCTGCAAATGAGTTTCTACAAACCACCACGGGTCTGCACTTTTGTAAGCTGGCCTACATCTCACTCAAAACTCTGAAATTCAACATGCATTTTTAGCATTCTGCTACAGCATTTTATATTATGACAAATATTATAAATAGAAAAAAAAAGCAATGACTAGATCTAGCTTACTACAGTGATAACATGATTGGATACTAAAAAATTTCACTAGGAAGAAAAGGATGTGTTCTAACAAAATGTTAAATGGTTGTGTTTGCCACCACAACAGTAAGAAAAAAGACTGTGTTGAAGATGAACGACACAAGGCTAATTAGCTCAGCCATAGCTCCATGACGTTTCTAGTTCCTGGACTTGTTTGGAGATCTCTATAAGCTGATGAACTTTACTCAAAAGATATACTTAATGTAGAATAAAGACAGGCTCAACACAAGAGTTAGTACAGAATAAAGAACTTTGCTTTACTTCATACTTTGTCTCAAATTTGTCATCAAAAATACTGGTATTTTGTGATGAGAAAGCACCAAAAATTAAAATCTTAAAAGAAGTTTGCCAGCAGACCCAGCAATAACGAAAACATTTAAAGGACCAATAGTCACCATTTAGCCAACATTCTAGGTGGCTAAAAGCTTTATACATTGTATCACTTTGTGCAAGTACTAAAATGTGTTCAGTAATCTCAACTAACATTTTCTGGGGTGGGGAAAGACGTTTTCATTTTCTGGGGTCATCAGAAAATTAAAAAGCATGCACAAGTGCAAACCATAAAATAGTAGTACTTCTTTAACATACCCATTCTGGGATGCAGGTGCTGACAAATAAGCATAGATAAAATGGTCCTGTTATATGTATGAGGTTTCTAAACAGCAATTACTTAAGATACACAGTTTATGCACTTGGCAAACTGGAAAAAATGCCAACATTCTTGTGTGACTGAATGCCTTTTTGCATACTGTGACTGCATCTTTGAATTTTAAGAAACAGGTACATAGCATGCACATGGACTATATCTACAATTCCAACTGCAATTGCAAAAAAATATAGACAACACACAAGTACTTCTGTTGCAGTAACAAAATCTTGATTTTATCTGAGCATTGATACCAATGGTTATGCGTTTCACAGTGAAAATAAACAGAATTGCAAATACAGTCCCCCCACAAATGAAAAGAGACAATCATCTTTAATTCAGTTTAGGTAACTGGTTTCATGGCAGAGGAGTTGGACTTCAGAATCTATTTTTTTCTTTTTTTTTTTTTTTTAAATGTTGTCAGCGTCAGCAAAGTTTTATACACACTTAAAATTCTTATGTGGGGGAAGGTGGGAGGTGGCTCTCAAAAAAAACCCAATCAACTTGTTTCCTGCATATTGGCAATATTTACATACAGATAACTGAATTAGGCTCATCAAATAACATGCAATAATTGCCTTATCTTCTTGATCATTTCTTTTCAGTTTTGATACAGAGAAACATAAGTCTATCTTATAATTTCCATTTAATTCCCCTATGCTTGCAATGTTATGCACAGATAGAGGTTTTCAAGAGGACTTAATCATGACAAGCACTGTGAAATAACTCTCAAAAAAACATTTCTATCATTATCATAAGCCTGTATAGCCTTAGAGCTCAATTTAATTAGAATTGATGAACCACAGTTAAAAAAGTTAAACCCAAAGGTTCTGAGATCCCATTATCAGGGGAAAGAATGGGAAAGTACTCAGTTTACTCTAAATACAAAATATTTCCCTTAAATTACATATTTGGAAAAAAGATCTCAGGTTTTTTTCCCCTTGAGTTGAACAGCATGTTTTAATTCTCTATACACATCTTCTTAGTCTTAATCTGAACTCTGAAGTATGAGGTGTCTAAAGTTGTACTGAAGAATCAAACCAAAGTCATACTCTGAAGTTATACTAAAGAGTTTTGCTTTAACAATATTTGAGAATAAACAGCTACTGTAATTGTGACAAATGAAAAACTATGAAAACAAAGTGAAAGCCTTCGCTCATATCAAAAGAAAGTATCTAAGAACTTAAAGTGCTGCAGCCACAGCAAAAGCAGAGATATTGTTACGAAAAACAAGGAAATTCTCTATTTTCTCTACCTTTCTCAAAACCTGTATCCCTTCCGTAGGTACGATGCAAGTTAAATTGTTCTTGGTTGTCAGCACACTGACATAAGAATAACAAAAGCCCCTAAAAACCTACACAATGCAGGAAGAAGAGATGAAAGAGCAGATTGAAAGGGAGTAAAAGCTGAAAATTGAATGCAAAGCATAAGAGACCTTGGAAATCAAAGAATGTTGAAGAATGGAAAATATTTTATGGTTTCTTTACATTGTGGTATCTTCTTGGATTAGAAATTAACCTTATATATGGTGTTATCTTGTACTTCATGTATAAATTATTCATTGCAATGTAAGCCAAGGGAAAAAAATCTACACTGCTAATCTCAATAATTTCAAATAGAAAAGTTACCTAAAACTCAGTACCTAGTTCAGATCTCTCCCCATACTGGTAATACTCAGGAGGAAAAAACAAAAAAAAACAAGCACACACACAAAAAAACCAAACCAAAACAAAACACACAACCAAAAAAACCCCAATCCAGTCTAGTATTATTTTGATGTACTCAGAAAGCAAATCTGAACTTCAGTGCTGCCTGAGGAACCACTGTCTTTCTCAGAATCTACACAGAACAGATGATAAAAAACCAGCTTTATTTCTTATTTGCTTTGTTTTGAAATAATGATAACCCTCTCTTTTCCTCACATCTAAGGATCAACTCACTGCCATTTTCTAAAAATTATTTTGGAGTGTTTTAGAAATCATGAGAGATTTTCAGTGCAACCATCTTAAATTAGATTCTTAAATAGCATCTGTAACTTAGAAAAATCTCTCAGTAAAACACCAGTAGCTCTGCCTAACTCCTCACTCCTTCACATGTTCATACTTAGCTGTTTAGGAGTGGGTTGGTGAAGAAAGACTTAGAAGTGGTCCTTCATTTATCTATTGACATCCCAGACCCATATAAAATACAGTATACAAACTGTCAATTTCATTTGTTTTGAATCAGAAGAATGGAAAAGAAACTACTTGAAATAAATTCTCTCTCTCCTTCCAAGTGCCTTGGGAGGATACTTTCATACAGGAGGACTTAATTCAGGGGTCCAGCATTTTCCTGAAAAAGAGTAAAATACTGCAAAAACGCAGCACTTCAAATGTTCATGAGTATACACTAATCCACAAGCCAAACTGCAAGTTGTGGGAGAGAGCAGAAGCTTCTTAAGGTAGCTAGTTTAACCATTTTTGATTTACAGTATACATTCAGAAACCTCCTGCAGACTTGTACCCAATTGCAGTTAGCAACACATCATCTATTAACACACCCCTTTTAAAAGGAAATAGTCTGCTAACACATGCAAATTGAACCCCTGTCTCTGATATACAATTCCGGAATAAGCAAATGCTAAGCACTGAATTAACTATGAATTAACTGAATGGCAGTGACTTTTTATTAACAGTTTTTAATGTTACACATCAAAAACTTTTTACACAAACTCATTTAACATATACAGTATACGACTCAAATGTAGCTTCTGCTTCAGTGCCTAGAATACATCATTGTCAGGAATGAAAAGGGTTTTTAAAAATTAGTTCTTGGTGAATTAAGAGTTGTTTTGGGTTTCTTGGCAGTTTCCAAACATAAATCAAAGCAGCTTTTGGTACTTTCCAAACTCTAAAACAACAATAACTACAGTTGTGACACGGAAATCTTGCCAAAAAAATCAACATAAAGGAATTATTGCTTTTAACGCTGGTAGGCAATAACTTGCAATACTATGGGTATTATTTGTATATTTTACAGAATCTCGAATCTAAGTAAAAGCATTTATGCTTACTCATGAACAAACAAAAAGGACAAAACAAACTTCCTGCTTCAGATTCCTCTCTATATTGCAGCGCTTTAAAAGGAATAGGGGAGAGAAGCTGCCAAAAAAAGTGTTTTCACACTCCCCCATTTGTGACTATTAACAGCTACAGCTTATTTTTTTGAGTAAGTAATTACCTACTTAGAGCAAACATGTTCATAAGTTTGACCTAACTAGAGCACATTTTCATCACTTTTTCAGTACAGAAGTACATTTTCCCTTTATTTCTTTATCTTCCATCTGTTCTTTCAACATTCCTTTTTAAGCAGTGGTCAATGAGAGGCATTCTCTACCAAAGTGCTACAAACTGAAGTTGGATTCTAATTAGACATTTATTATTCTGCTACAACATTGAACACTAATATAACAAATCTATCTAGATCCCAGACAGTTCATTATAGTCCAGCTTCACTATTTCCTATTACAGCATTAATGGCATCGGGACAAGATAGTGATTAAAACTTTTTATTTTTTGTAAATGGAAGAAAATTTAATAAATTGGTTTTCTTGCATAATTAAATGTGGTTTATATGCTGCTACTACACAGTTACAACAAATTTATTCCAGCTATTACTGATGATCTCATTGTGCTGTCAGCACATTAGTCCCAAAATGTTTTAAGGAACCAACAACGGGAAAGGATTCAACGGTTCACACATCTAATTATGCTAAACTGATCTGACCAAACAATCCTGAATATACAGCCAAGTAAAGAGTCAAAAAAAAAAGTTATTAGAAATCACTCTGAAGTCATTCAAGCTGAGGACAAAAGGAAGTATATTACCACAATGAATAAAACTAAACCATTTGTTGGATGCAAAAGTACTTCTACATAAAATAGGGAAGTGTTGTATTGTGCAGTTATTAGCTCTCAAAGTAGCATTCTCAATTAAATTAGAAACAATAACTTCTTCAAACATTTAAGAGAGCTAAATTCATTCTTGAAAAGTAGTTGTCTGGTGTTCTCAGTCCATACTTAAGAATTCAGCTAAGCTACAAAGATGAAAGAACAGCACCACCTAGTTCTCTATTTAAAAGTTTTCAAATATTATCATCCATTGATTTATTTTTGTAATCTATATTCACATATATGTGTGTATTCTACGATGAAATATGCCACATTTCCACAAGACATATTACTAACAAGTTTGTCAGGAGTTATTAAAACATCTGATACAGATACTTTACAAGTGTATTCTGTGAAAAAAGGGCTTGCATAGACAAGAATGCTGGAGATCTGTAATAATACAGCTATTGTTCTGAAGCACCATAAACACCAAATGGATTTCTCATCAGTCCCTAATATTACTTGAGGGACCATTTCTCTAATTTAATCCAAAAAAATGTATTTGTATTGACTCCCTTGTACAATAGTCTGACACTTTATAGTATGTATATGTTCCAGATGCAAAAAACATATTCATGATACAGATACCACAAAAGCCTCAGCAACATCTTTAAAAACCTAATTATAGCTCATGCAAGTTGTTTCATATTTACTTTTATACTCTGCAAATAGTAGAAACCTGACAGAAATGGGGTAGATATTTTAGTTCTTAGTTGGACTGAAAGTTTTCACGTCAAGAATTCCCCTGCTAGAAAATGAGATGTGTGTTTGAACCCGGAAGTTCACCACGTGATACAACAGCAGCACCTTGTACTCCTACTGTGCAGACATCTTAACTAAGATTTACTAGCATAGCTGCCTGTGTTTCAATTTAAGAAGCACATAGCTACACACGCAGAATAGTCTATTTTTCTAGACACGCTGAATTTTCTAAGATCTCACTCACATCAACAGACCATAATAGCATTAGAAATTTCTGAAGACATCTTCTGTTTTGACATTGAGATTCATCAGTCAATTCTGATTTCTTATACTAATATACGTTGCACTAGATACTTTCTGTAAGTCTCTTAATTGAAGTAAAGTACAAGTGACATTGGTACTGTGGCTATTCTGGATAGTACTGCATTTCACATTGCAATGGCATGTTTTGGAACATTATAGAGAAAATGGAAGTTAACTGCTCCTACAAAGTGTCTTAGCTGCACTTGAACAAAATATTCAAATCAAATAATTGATTTATCTATCATTGAATAAGGAAAATGAAATGAAGCTACATTGAAATGATCTCATGTAGCACATTTGCATCAATACGCTGAAGTTCATCTAAATTCCTGGTTTTCATACAGTAGCTTTTGAAGTATTTTCAACTCTCAAATTTGACCCTTCCTACCAATGCCTGTAAGAAGTCTTCCATGCTTTACAGATGCAAAAAATCAGGCTCTCAATGGATGAAAGAGACTAGAGCCCTATGACTACCTCACTAAAAAGCTTGTCGAACTGGTGCCCCAGCCCAAGTCAGACCCCAGTGCAAGCGACTGGCTCCCACTAGCTCCCCTCCTCACTTCTGTTAACGCACATTTGAGGAAGGCAGGGGGAAGTAGGGGCAAGAAAAGAAAAAGATAGTAATTTAAAAATAAATAAATAATTTAAGTCTCCTATCACATCCTTCCAAGGTATTTTCTCCCCCAAGGTAGACAGAAAGATGTCCTCTAGTATCTTCCACAAGAACGCACTTGCCCTAAAACCTTCACTTGTTGGATTTCATTTCCTGGGGAAAGGAAGAGGTGGAGAGTCATAGCAGCAGAAAGAAAAAGCATGTTGTATCCTGCAAGCCTGAAGTCATACAGTGTTTTGTTCCAACCTAATATTCCTTGTGTCTTGGTCTTCCACAGCAAAGGTTTTTGCAGTAACTCTGGAGGGGATGTTTTATTCCTACAGAAAATAAAGTTGCCCCGTTCCTTGTCCCCCAGCTATCTACCTACATACCTATCATCCATTGTCCTGGTTTGAGGTAAAATAGAACCAACTTTCTGTTCAGTAATTTTACATCTTAGCTACGCTTCTTTTAACTCTCCGAAATTACCAGCAAATTGTGCAGAAAACTGTTCATTCTCAGAGTGATAAGACCAATGTTTGTACTTCATGCCAAGGAACATTATGCAGAGAGTCTCTTGCTTATGCTTATTACTACAACAACCAAGGTCAGCTAACTTAGTTATTTGCCCCGTTAGAGGGCTGGAAACAGAAAAGCGTAGAGGGGTCCCACCTGCAGGGAGGAGCGGACAGGACAGGTGACCAAAAACTGACCAACAGGAGTATTCCATCCCATCTGCCCCATGCTCAGTATAAAAGCTGAGGGATCAAAGCATCAGCCCTCTTTCTTCAGTGGCCAACACCCGAGGAGGACCCTGTCTCTTCATCTGCCTTTGATCCTGATCCATGCATTCCTGACTACAGAGCTGGAATTCAGTTCTCATCCGTTGCTGAGTCAAGTCTGGGACTTCCCCAGTGCCTGCCAGTGACGTCATCCTGGGACCTTGATACAGTTTTGTATATACTGTATCTATTTCATTATTTCCTTTTAATTTTAATATTAATATTTCATTGAAGTAGTTTAGTTCATTCTACACTCGTATATCTCTTTATCTCTCCCCCTTTTTCTCCTGGAGCGAGAAAGAGGGGGGGGAGAACATCTGTCACCATCATAGGCCAATTTGGCCTAAATCACACCCATGAAGGTCACTTAAGTGTTGGCATGCCATAGCTCACTTGTTGCAAAGTCAACACATTAATGTAAACAGATTATATAGGACACAAATTTAAGGCCTTTATCCTCACAGTCTTAAGAAGGGAAATCCCTTCATGCATACAGAGTAGGGCTATTGCTGCTTCTCCACTTCAAGTCTTGCAAACAGAAGAAACAAAGTTTGGTTTTCTTGACAGGTATCCTAAGCAGACAAGGCCTGCAGGGACATTACTCCACATTTATCTGTGACCAGCTAGTCACCTATTTTGAAATTTATTTCTGAAAATACTTCCTTTCTCAAAGAAGTTCAAATGACAGGAGTTTTTAATGACCAATTAAAAGAAAAAAGTCTGTGATACTAATAATTCATTAAAAAGCAAATTTTCATTTGTTCACTTTAAATGATATAGACAACTGGATTCTGTTTTCCTGTTGGGATTTATAGCGTATTTCAGTTTGCAATAGGCATAATCTAATGAACATTAAATGCATCTGCACTTACAAATCCTGCAATACAGATGTCACAGTAAATGAAGAATACCCCTTTATAGAACACGTACCACTGCCTTCATTATCCAGAGTACCCATTACTCCATTTTGCATCAGTTACGAAAAATTTGTGGTTTTGTAGAAAAGCAAGTGATACTTCTGTTCTAACAGACACAAGCAAATCTGTACAAAATCTAATATAATTCTTTTCTTAAAATGCAAAGACAGTTTGGAGAATTCTGTAATCACATAATTATAAAAGACACCACACACACACCCCCCAAGTATTACTTACATGAAATATATAAAAGCCTATTCACTTAAAACAATCTTATATTCCAACCTAGTTTGAAATTACATTAATCTTGTGTTAAACATATGTGAACATGCCGTAAATAAGTCTGTAAGCCATTGAGGTTTTTATCTACCATAAATAAAAAACAAATGGCCCATATATTTCTATTGATTACATGCCTTCCCCACCACCTCCAAAATCTGCCATTTAGAATGCAGCACAGCAATAATGATTTATAACTTGCAAAACAAAGATGACTTAGGAAGCAGAAAACGTTTTCATTTCAGTCTGATCCAATTCTAAAATCCAAACTGATTTTGTGGGAAAATACTGAAATTATGTGAGCTCTCAACCATTCTTTAAGGAGTGAATGAGACTTATTTACTCTAAGAATGGCATACATTTTACATTCCAAAAAGAAGCACTAACCAGCAGTCTGTAACCCACAAACTTTACATTTAGTGAAGAGAGACATGTGGAATATTTGACAAAAATAAATGCAGATAAGATAAGGAGACTGTTCTGAAGAAGCTGGAAAAATAGTCAAGATGCTAGCCCATACTTAACTTATTTATACACTACTTTTGTTCAAATACACATAATATTGATTATGTTTATATAAGCAGCAGTCATGATACATCCTAAGATTGTAACCTGTTAGATTCAGGAAGCACAGCCTATCCACTGCTTTTGTTTTTTGTTTGTTTTTTTTTAATAGCAAAAGATGAGACACTCTTTTTTAATATGTAGTGTCCTAGTAATTGTCACACTTGATATTTAAGTTTGGAAAAGCTCCTCCATGTTAGGTGTTGCTAACTTTGCTATAATCACCTTTAATTTAAAATTGAAGGGATTCCCTTTAGACTATGCAGATATAATTTTTCATTAACCAAAATGATCATTAAACAAGATGGTACTTATAGCTTCCTCCATATTAGTCCAAGTCTCACCTATTTTTCATAGTATTACAAGGCCACACTATACAAGTGGAGACATCAATAACATCGTTGGAAATCTGAAGCAATGGAAAAGTTAAAAAATTATGAAGTCAAGAGGAAACTGCAATGGGATGCTTATTCTAATGAACAAGACATTTCACATGTAAATTAAACTCATGAAAATTGTTAGTCATGTTAGTTCAAGGTTTCCTCCAAACATACAGAAGTTTTCACTACTATTCTTCTAGATGTTAACCAAAGGAATTAATGTAAAAAATTCTACATTGTATTCCTATATATTATACCATTTCATGACCTGTCACAGATTTGAGATACTATTAATCCTTGATTACTAATCAGTTTAGTGAGTAATATCTCTAGTCACTGCATTTATTTTCCAATTTGCAAACAGCTCTGCTTCGACACTTTTGTATATTTGAAGATATGAAAATTTTCTTTCAGTTGATGACCTGGAGCGTGAACAAGTGTTTTCAAATATCAGTTTTAATTTTCCTGTATAAACTGTGCAAACCAATGGAGACTTCTTCATTGTTCTTCAATTTACATCCATCAGTGTATCACAATGAAGGACAAACTACCACATAAAGATTTAAACTTCATATAC